>KK116519.1:1391479-1412345 GCA_000611955.2 Stegodyphus mimosarum | reverse complement strand
TTTGATGATGTTGATAATGGTTTGAGCATTAATGAAACTGAATTACAGAATGAATCGTTCAAGTAAAACAAATATTGTGAGACAAGTTGTAATTTTTTCAAAAATTCTGTTGTGCGTTCAGATTTGTTAAAGTCTAAATGAAGAGAAAAATTACAGACAGAGCAACAACTCTCTCTCTGAATTGTAAAACCAGATGGAATTCAATGCTGAAAATGATTGAAACATTTGTAAAATTGCATGACGTTACAAGGGATGTACTCGTTGAACTTGGATCTGAACGTCTTAAGAAATTTAAACCTGGAATTAATAAAATCTATAGTCTTGGCGTTAAAACCAATTGAAGTGGCACCTAACACCATGGGTGAAAAACAAGCCACTTTACGAACAGCATATATTTCAACTGTATGCGAGAAAAGTTAACTGAACAAGAATCTGAAATCAGTAGTTCTCTTTCTGAAAATATCGATTTTTACATCAATAGCAGGATCAACAAAAACATCATAGATTTGATGAAGTCACTAAACAACTTAAACAAAACGCCATCAAAAGCTTCTATAGAACTAGCAGCTTCTTTGATGAAGCGTTTATTTCCGTCACCAGATTCATCACCAAATTCATCAAATGAAAAATCAAGCAGTGAAGCAGAAACAACTACCAAAGTTGGTGCTTCTCTTGAATAACTTAAGAGTACTATTAGAAGCTCCAACCAGCAAACTACCGAAAGGTAATCGCTTTAAAAAATTAAGTCAAGAATTTACTTTGTCAAAAAGTAATGGTGAATTGACTAAGTTTAAAGCGGTTACTTGAAGCTATTTACAGTATAAAACCAACGTCGATTGATTCTGAGAGGGCATTTTCCGTGGCCAACAATTTTCGCATCAAAATTAGGTCGAAGCTATCAGATAAATCACTACATGCACTGATGTTTTAAAATATTTTTTCATTAATATAAATGCATAAATAATTGTATAAGTAAAGGAAAAGTTTCTTTTAAATTTCTAAAAAATATTATTTTAGTTATAATATTGAATGTAAGTATGTCAACTTCAAATGCTCGAAAGCCCGAAAAAACAATCAAGGTCGAGCTTCAAATCATCGAGCTTTGCCAAACCCTAATAATGACAGATAGTGTAATTACAGACTATTGATTCGGTTCATACATCTGAGAAATTACCAAACAGTTTGAATAACTGCCTAATATCTCAAAGCCATTGTTACGCAGTAGATATTCAGAAGCGAATTCTTTAATTATTTAAACCATGTTGTGCAAGTTTTATTTATTTAAACATTTCATATGTTGATAAGAGCTCTAAAATTTCGTGTACTTTAATACAAAATCGAGTAGACTTCAAGAGTAAGAAGACAGTTCTTACTAAACCTGCCTTATATTCTCACATTTTAACAGCTAAGGAATTTAGATTTCTGTTCAATTTTGAACGTCTCAAGTGAAAAGTCAAATAAAAGCAATGTTTCACCAAAATATTGTTAATCTTTTAACTTCTAATTGCTTTATTTCAATTATAAGATCTCTCCGACAGCTCTGTCGTTCTGAGATCTGCTATTAGAGAGACTCAGATACTTGCATTAGGGAAGAAATCTCTAAAATCTCTTAAGTTTCAAGCACGTTTTAAAACTAAAATGAATGTATAAGTTAAGGTGTATTAGAAAGCCATATTTAGGCAAAATTTCAGATTAGAAAATTTTAATTTCAACAAGCTTCAGTTCAAGGATTGCCTAGATGGAATGCATTTACTGCTAACTACCTGATCTCGCAACTACACTGATTTGAACTTTTATTTTAATATACATCCTCGAAAGTTGTAGAAGTTTCAGGTGATTGAAATGTTAACTCCTGAGATCAATATTCAAAACATACTGTTGCCTTTCCAATAAACAAGCAATAACGTAGGCCACGTATGCTTTCATAAGTATAGTTTCTCAAAAAAGATGCCGGGGAATGGGTTGGCTGCATTGACGTTTTCATAGATTTTTATCCATGTCTAACCTGAATACGAGGGAATTTCTCTTAGCTGTCTACAGATAAGCTTTCGCACAATTCTGCAATAATCGATTAAAAAACAAGAAATAAACTTACAAAGGGAAGAACGTTATTCCGAGTCTTAAATATCAGGAGCTGAAAATATGCTGGTGTGCCCAACTGAATTAAGACGTAGCTATTGATTGTTTCTAAGAATTGTTATCTACGTACAATTAAAAAGAATGCTTGCTCATCTTAAAAAAGTCTTATTTTCGTTTGTGAATTTAGCTATAATTTCAATCTTTTTTTTTCCAAAATGAATTTAAATCACTGTAGACAATAATTTTTTTCAGGTCTTATTTATGCGTCACCAAAAGTACATGCGAAATAAATTCACAATAAGCAACGTATAAAAGTGTTGTGAAACGATCAGACAGAAGTCTCTGTGAGTCCAATAAATATGAAAAGCTTAAGAAATAATAGTTTTATAACGCAGATAATATATTAAATCCTAAAAGAGAGCTTGCTTTCACATTACGAAAAAATAATATCCTTGTAAAATAGGCCGAGCCACATGGCATAAAAATATTTACTTATCAAATTTTAACGGTACCTTATTATCAGTGCAAAAGTGATGGTAGCAGAAGTAAATGCATTAATTATTCATATATCAAGGCTTCCATGCAATAATTTCATTTTTATTTACTAACAGAATGCTACATTCTGGTGAAGATTTGTTAGTTTTTAATATTTATGCGATTATTATTAAGTAAAGGACGATGTTTCTACCGTCTTATTATGCACATAGTATACACAAATGTTATACACATTTCTCTTAACCTTAACTATTTCGCCTGAATTAAATTTAACAACATAATATTCTCTAACAAATGTAGAAATTATGAACATCTGTATGAAACATGGCCAAACTGCGGCTTGCGAAGTGCATACGGCTCTCCGCTACCTTAACTGCTGCTCGCGGTTTGCTTGTGACCCTTAGGCTCTTAATTGCTTTTTGAGTGCAACAAACAATAGTTTAATTTTCAAAATATAATTGGATTCAAAATACAAATCAAAAAATGGTAAGTTTCTTAATTAATCACAAACTTAATTACTCAAATTATATTTAGAATATAATCATTTAATTGATTTCAAACTGCCCGCTGTACGCTTATTTGCTAGAGTAACAAACAAAAATTGCAAATAATTCCACTTCAGCTATTTACTATCACAACCACGTTACTTTTGGGACAGGTAATGGCCATCAGAATAGCACAAAGTAAATATGCAAACACGAAGGTACTTTAAAAAAGTAATGATCTGTAATATTTTTCTCTCAGGTTAATTTTATTTCAGACAATTTCTGCCCAAATGCCTTCTTTGTTATCCCTTTTGCTTCACAACAATCGCGATCAAATGTATCGGAAGTTACTCTCTTCCTGTAGAATCCACTTCCTTCTACAATCTACTGTCTGCCGCTCAACTGGTATAGTGGTTAGCGTCGCTGACTGCTGTGCCGAAGAGCTCGGGTTCGAATCCCGGAGAAGGCATGGATGTTTGTAAATGTATAGTGTCGGGGCGGTATGGCGGCATTTTAAATATGCGGCGAGCCGAAAGTCCTCTCATGTGGTTTGGTGGAAGGGGAGAGGGGTGCTCTCCATCAAAATTGGGGGGGGGGGCGGAACTAAGCCAAATCGCACTGTCACATGTTAGGTGCTCAAGGCGCCAACGACAGGCGCAATCTAGCGTTCCTTGACATGAGAATTCTCGTGGGCTTGGGCTGACTTTGTCAGACAAGTGAGCAGGAGTCACAACAATCTGATCATTAGAAATTACATGCAATGCAAAGCGATATTCTGTTGGAGTTTTAACCCCATAAATTTTCAAATTTTCATTTTTGAAGTTTGATCTTTTATTTTCTGAAGTAGCATAGTACTTACGCTTCGAGACTTTCGTTAAAATTCCATTTCAGATTTATTTTCTGCACACAAGCTGTGTGGCCATCAGGCATGGTTAAACAATAAATGAATAAATAAAAGATTTATTTTAAACTTTCTTCTGGTTGGGGTTAATTTTACTTCGAAATTTAAGACAAGATGGTAAGTCATTTGACTGGCTTTACGAGTCCAGCCAGTTAACAGTTAGAATAAGGTCGATCTGTACACCAGAGTGGCAAGAACACAGAAACTAAACTACCGATAGATGTCTGCCGTGTTACAAAGGACGTTCACATTAAACATCTATGCATGTCTATAGAAATTCGGGCAGTTAAATTTTCATGTTATCTCTGTATTTGTGAAATTCATTATAATAGTTACATATATGTTTTCTTTCTGCATTAGTTATGATTAAACCTGTATTTCAAAAACAGCTCAGAATGAATCAGCCATAACTGGAGTTCAATTAGATAGTTCGAATATGTGTCTGACGCAGCGTTCATATATTGTGGCATTAGTTGCTAGATTTATTAGTAATAGGTTATGCATGTCCAGAATTATCGCGATGATACGAAAGATAATTTCGAGAATTTTCAATGATGTGCAGTGCACCGATTACTTAAAAATGCTGGCAGATTTCGCTAGCTGCTATACTGAAATAGTTGTAGGCACGCCGTCATGAGTGATAAGACTGATATTGCAGTCACGCTCTTTTTTTTTTTTTTAATGAATTATTCTATACTAGGCAACAAGAAAGCTAGTCATTCCAAGGCTTTCAGTTAAAATGCTCAAGGATTTCTTTGGTTAGGATTCAAAAGATTCGAATAACAAGAAATGTCGTAGGTCTCGAAGTTTGGAATTTAAAGTCTTTCTGAAGATTCTCAAGAGCTGAGAATTCGAATGTCCCAACCCTAGAAAAAAACAAGACGTGACTTATATTCTAGTTCGCATCTAATGAATGAGTTGAGTTATTTAAAGTTAGAATTAATAAGTATTTTGGTCCTCGTGTTGATTGTGTGGTCAAACAAAATTATTAATTTTTATACAAAAGGCTAAAGAAGGTAATTGCTTATTTTAAAATAATTTCTCTTTCTTCATTAACAGTTTCTCTGCAATAAGCATTGTTCTGCATCACTTATTTTATTCTTTCTAAAAAAACTGCATATAAGTTAAAGAACAAAACCTTGATTTATTTTTAAAATTAATGATTTATTTTACATTCAAATGAAAAACTATTCATAGGAGTTTTCTTATTTATATTCATATGAAATCATGTTAATTACATACAAAATGCTAAATTCTCATTAATTTAATTCAAAAACCTGTATTCAAAACCTGTCACACAACCTGCCACTTGTTTTTAAAACGCTATCAATATGGATTTGCGGTTCTTGGAAAAATCAGCTGCGGCTTTCGAAATTTCATGAAATCCACCATCCAGCTCATGACGCATGCACTAAGAAGAATGTTTATGAAGTTTAGCCACTCACGATCTATAAGTTTCCTTCTTTTAAAACTTTATTTGAAATGAAAAAATTATTTTCTTTGCGGCAACAATTTTTTTATTTTACGTAAAAGACAAATATATATTAATTTTGCGCTAAGTTTTATTTCAGCAACGATTAGTCTGTAGAATTAGAAAGCTTCATCATTTAGTTTTAGATATAATAAATAAATAGGCAGTGCATTTACAAAGTTTTAGGATTCAACTTTCCTAAATTGTTAAAGCAAAGAGGCTAAATAATTGCTGGACAATAATTTAAATCATGCATAGGAACTTCTGTTCTTTAAAACATTGCACAGTAATGAAAAAAAAAAAAGAAAATTAAACTCTATTTTATGCATTCGAAACATACTATTATTTATTCAAAGATTGGACATGGTGTAGTAATACTCCATGTTCTACAAGTACAGCCAAGCAATTTATTTGAAAAAAAAAAGAAACTGCCTTTTAATAATTTCCTTTACTTATCAGATTTGGCAGTCATGAAAGAATACGTTCTTTATTTAAAAGTGAATTCCCCCTTGAACAGAACTATTTTGACATCATTTCAAATATTCACGTAAATAACTGTGGTGCAAATATTAATCAATTAAAGAGCAGTCCGAAACTTAACTTTTATTAAGGAATACAGAAACTCTTCTAACATGTCATACAATAGATACAATTTGAAGACACATTACCAAACAAGAATACTAGTTTAAAACTAAATCCTCTCTTCGAATTATCTGGTAGATATTACGTTCTCTTATTTGTCATTGATATAATGATTTTGAAAATTATGTGTCCTTACACGAAGTTTAAATTTAAGCCCTAAAATATAAATATACTGTATACCTTTAATTTTTAAATGACAAATGCACATATTGTAATTAAGACTGAAGTTTAGCTATTTGTTACAGACAAACATTAAAGTGCTATCTCTTTAAAGAGTAATGACTTCGTGCAGGACCTACTCTTATTTCTGTTATATATAGAAAACACCAAAGGCCAAGATGAATTATCCGTGCTCAAGAATCTTATTCTTTTACCACAAATAAATCACGGATATTCAGTGTATTTTAACATATATTCAGGGTAATTTCCAGCATTATTTTGCATTCTTTCTAATCTATATTACGGCAATCGTTTGCAGGAATAATATTAAAAAATTCGTAATTATACTTTGACTTGTTCATTCATAAAGCAAAGAAATTCTTGCAATGTATAAAATTTTAAAATAAAAGGAATAAATTTAAGCACACAAAAGTAACTATTTGCATAAGCAATCATGTAGGATGGACGCCATCTTTTAGAACGTACTGAGAATTTACGAACATCAGTTACTATAATAGTACCACTAATAATGCCAAATGCTTTACATACAGAAAGCTTTTGGGCAGTTTCTGAACTGTGGCCAGTGATCTCTACAGGAGAAAGAATTCAAGGGACTGCATTATATTTTGAGTCTCTATCACGTAATTATTATTAATTATATTAATAAAAACGTAAATTGTTTTTGCAAACATTGCTTTTCAACCAGGAATTAAGTTTCTGATTAGTTCATGGAACTACGGTAGCATGACAATCTCCTGTCCCCCGATGAGAAACACTCCAGTCCAGTTATATCTATGAGACAATCCATTAAACCCCGTAACGTGTGTCATCTTACAGGAAAAGCATCTCACCGGGGAGCGACGGATGGATCGTAAAACTTCTTGTCACAGTTTCCTCCCTGAATTCGTGGCACCATGTAGTCATCCGGGATTTCCCCGTCACAATCTCTGACCTCAGATAAAGATGAGATCGGAATGTAGATGGATGAGAGTTCCCCCTCCCTTTCAACATGTCCATTTCTCCCGCAACGTGGAAAATTGGTTAGAACGGAATGACGGTGAGGTGTTTTTGACTGGTGGTTGGTCGTAGAAGTATGTGCTGTGGGAATGTTTTCGAGAAGACAAGAAAAGTAATCGGGCAATGATTTCCTTGGCAGATATATTGATAATTTGCTGTCTTCTTACTACGATAAAGAACTAACTTTCGTATCAGCTGCGAGGATTTATCTGATTTATGTGTACGAACAGTTTCAAGTTACTCCTATGACTAAGTTAAAAGTTTAGGATTTAGAGGGAAGGGTGGGGGGAAATGCGGCAGATAAATTTGCATAATTACCTTCAGTGACAAGTTGTTATTTCGTGATAGACTTAGTAATAATACATAGAGTAGTAAATTCGCATTATTTTTCGCATCGACAAAGCCCACCAGTGGCCACGTGATTAAAACTGCTGAGTACTGGGTTCGATCCCAGGTGAACGAGCCGGCTGCAAGGCTGACTTTAGTTGTTTTCCCCATGCGAAACTTAAATGTGAGCCAATTTTCGTTAAAAGATCTACTACGAAGACGTCCTTCCCCTTAGGCAGATAGCCTTGTGAGCTTTTTCATATTTAAATAATCTAACATAAACTTATCCGATTTATTTAACCTTATCTAACCTTATGCAGTGTTTATATATATATATGAAAGGAAGAGTCTGTGTGTCTTTCGTTCGTGCTGGGCGTAAGCTTATAGACCCAAGACTACGAAATTTGGTACATAGGTGTATCTAGACAAGAGCTAGTGCACCTCGAAGGGATTTTTTTCAAAATTCGAATGAGTTTATTTTATGTTTTTTCATGAAATCGTGTCAAATCGATAATAACTCTCATTATATCAGCAACAATGGCCTGCAGCCATTATTACTCATATCAGCACTGTTGCATTAGGAAAATGAGAGCGATAACTTTGTGCAGTTTTCAATGTTTCTCTTGGATACTGGAGGTTTGTCAAGAGAAAGCAACGGGAAGTTGGTTAATTTATTAGGATAATTAATATTTGTATTAAGGGCTACTGCTTATTTCATTGCAAATTTTTTATATGCAAAACACAAATTTCAATAATTTTTTTTGAGATAAAGTTGTTCTGCAGAGTAAAATTCTGTGCAGTTTTTAAATTTAATGTTTGGTGTTCTCCTTAGGCATTTTTTTCCAGTACATTTAAAAGCCAGACGAAGGCTGACCGCGTAGCGGCTAGTTATAATTTTCATCTTAATCTAATTTACTAAAGGCATCTCAAAGATGCATTTCATGCATCGCTATAAAAATGACTCAAATAAATCAAAAACATCTATTCTTAAAAATGTCTTGCAAAAGTGTTAATAAAAATTACCTATTCAATCGCCAAGAATAGAATCTAGGACGAATTTAAAGAAAAAATATCAGAACGTTTTGTTTAAGCCTAGATTAAAAGCAATCAACGAAAATCGAAAGCTTTTTGCTTCAGTGGTTGATGACTGATTTTTGTACCTATTAAGCAATGCTTAATAGGTTCATTATTAAGTATTATAAATGCTTAATATCATCTATAATGCTTTACTTGTGTTTCAAACACAGCTCTAGAAAAATGCTTCAAGCAGGAGAGTTTTATAAAAGAAGAGACCAGGAATGAGTGAACGATTTGGATGAAGTCTAAAGTAGGTCTCTAGCAATTTTATTTTCAAGAGTAGATTAATTGGAAGAAAAAAGACTGAAGAAATCGGGAAATTAAAAAATGTGTGTATATAAATGTGGATGAATGCTTTACGTATTTTTTCATTAAATGAACACAGTACTCAAACGCTAGTCAGGTACAAGTTTAAAAAAGCAAAGAATTTTCATTTTTGAACAGAATAACGGTACTCAAAAAGGCAGATTTAACGAAACAAAGGACTGAGAAAAACACTTCAGCATGTATAGCTATATCGGAAATTTATATTTCGTTATGAACCTAACGAAAAATGAGCGTTATGAAATATTGTGCACTTACAACAATAAGAAAAACTACTTTATAACTTCACATATAACAAGAGTAGATTTCGATAGTCATTTTAAAATGAAAATATGTGAAAATAAAATGCTCCTTTCTTTATTTGAATTTACTTTTGAAATTCATGGGACAGTTAAAAATCAGTTTCAGCCTTTTGTTAAACTTCACTTTCGAAATCCCGCTTTGTCACTTTTTGACCAACTTCGAAAGTGGCATGATACCCCGTTTCATCTTCTGCTCAAAAAAATCAATGTCTGAAACGACGAACATTTCAATAATGATTTTGCATATTAAGTTATAAATGACTTAAAATTTTCCACAAGAGTTTTCTCAGAAGACTCAACACAATTTCCCAACATTAAGAACTTCGCCTAACGGAAATTACATAATATTCTGCGCTCATACACTCTGCTACCTTATACGTATAGCTTAGGGTGCAAAGAAACGGTTTTGAAGAAATTGTTAAAATTCAACAAATTTATACGGATAATCTATCAGCATCATATGATACTAGACTTCTTTGCTGAAAATTTAGACTTGATTCTTTGAATTTTCAGCTGTCACCCACATAGTAAACCTGGTTTGTCTTGCTTGAAATGGGAAAGCATAATTTTATTAAAATACATAATTTTTTTAACTAGTTGATAGTGTTTCTGATCGAGCTACGGTATTTTGTGCTGAAGTTAGCAGCATCTAAAAAACGTTGCACTGCACGTTTAAGAAACAAAGTTATCTAATCACGTCCTACAGTTCCAGTTATTTTATATAATTAATGTATTGAATAAAAGTAATATAACTTGCGGGATGACAAATTGCTTAATGAAAGAAATGTCTCTGCAGAGAAATTCTTAGTGAAAACTACACTGGTGTGCAAAACTTAAGCAACAGGTGTTCTTTTTGCCGTAACTCCACAAGAAATCATCAGAGAGACATGAAATTCAGAAATGAGAGACAGCATTTTGTATTTAAACGATGACGAAAGCATAGTTGCGTAAAAATGAATACAATGCATACAGTATAGAATCAAACAAACAAACAAAAAAGACTTTATTGAACTCATAGTATCGTTACACATGATTGTACAAGAGGAAGAACAACAAGCAGATGTTCCTTAGTACGGGATATGCCCACCCCTTACTGCAATGGCTGCTTCGCACCGTCTCCCCATACTCAGCACCAGATTGTCCAACAGATCTTGAGGTAAGAGTGCCCGTTCCTCAATCAGCATCTGTTTCAGTTGGTGCTGTTCCCCGGTGGATGTAACCGTGCTGGAAGGCGTCTCTCCAACGTATACCACACATTTTCTATGGGATTTAAATCGGGGAAGTACGCTTGCCAATCCATTCGAGTGATATCTTCACTTTCCAGTAGCTTCTGAACACCAGGAGTCCGGTGTGGTCGCGCACTGTCATCCATAAAAACGAAGTATGCTCCAGTGGCACCTCGGAACAAACGTACGACGTACATAGGGAAGGATCACCGCCTGACAATAGCGATCTCGAGTTACAGAACCTCTGTAGAAAACGTGGAGCTCTATCCTCCCGTTCTGCATAATGCCTCCCCAGACGAGAACTTTAGGACCACCGAAACGGTCTCTTTCCCGTGATGTTACTGGGATGAAACAGTGTCCCGACCTCTCTCCAAATCAACTGGCGTGGAGAATCGCTTGTGGCACTGAAACGACTCTCATCCGTAAAGAGGCCACGGCTCCATTGATCAGCTGTCCAGCTTTTATGCTTCTTGTACCACTCTAAACAGTGGCGCCGACGTCCAGCTTTCAGAGGGATGCAGCATTCAGGACTGCGGTCGAATAGGCCACCTTTGTGAAGGTGTCTGGACACAGTAAACTGCTGCACTTGTGGCCACGTTGCTGTGAGCTATGGCACTTGCTGACTGGTTTCGGGCTCTTTTCGCCTGCAGGACGATATTGGTCTTCTACTGCAGTTGTCTTCCCGGGTCTGTCACCATCAACCTTTCTAACAACTGTACCTGTGGTTTGGAAGGCTTTCCAAGAGCGTGAAAAGACACTTTTGTTGATTCCGAACTCTTCAACTACACTGGTCACACGACGCCCCCTCTCTCAGCTTTCCGATCATTCTACCCCGTGTGAAGTCATCCAGGTGATTTCTTCTAGTTATATTTCACGAAAGAATGTAATTGCGTCTCCGTCCTTCCTTTTATTGTAGTCTTGAGCGGAGCGCGTCGACCACACGCATGTTGCTTACGCTCAAGTCGTCTGACATTTTGTTCCCGACATTTGCATACCCATGACCTTTCTACGGAATAGCGTATTCATTGTACTGATCGCAAGAACAGCTTTTCTGCAATTTCCTGGCTGTCTGATTAAAATTTACATTGTTGCTCAAGTTTTGCACACCAGTGTAGTTAGTGTTCCCACAACACATAGAAAAAACAAAGAAAACGTCTATGCAACCAGCCCATTCACCAAGATTTGAACTCAGATTGAAGTACTCGTGGTTCAAACGCCTTACACACTTGACCATTGGTAAGTACTGACAGGCTAAGAAAGTATATTTCAAAAATAAATGTTAAGAAGATTTCACTAATTAATGCACTGAACACGTAGTTATTCTTCATCAACACCATCGGATCAGAAATTCGAAGATTGCAGTCCATTAAGGATATAACTAAACTAGTTATAACAAAAATTATGATATGGCAACGTTTTACTAGAAGACATAACTGTAATTACATTAGTCTCTTCTCCATGCCTGACGTTAATACCAGCCAGTTTACCTTTGAAAGTCCTCCCCTATGGCATCTTTTCCTTACGCAGATAGGTATGTATGAGCCAGTTTGCCTTGAGAAAGGTCTCCACATAGGCGGATAACCTTAGTGTGTTTTGTATGATCAACCAAATCAGACCTTGTGCACATAGTTCTTGATGTGTTTTATCTTAATCTGTTTAGCAACACTCATTTAATACCATCACCCGCTAGCAGTTGAGGGATGAAATCATGGCAGTTCAAACCATTTTCAAATCCATGAATGGTCTGCCTTACCTTTTATGAGAGTTTTCTTAATTTTTCCTATGTGTAATCTTGAAGACGAGCCAGTGTCCGTTAAAACTTCTTCCGCACAGGAATCATTCCCCTTGAACAGATTACCTTCGACTGCTTTGCCATAATCTAAATAACCCTAATCAGACACTACTTATTATCGTAGCGGTATTTCTGGAAAGTTAAATTAATAGAAACATTTGGAAGTTGGTATGGCGCAAGACAGTGTCAAACGCACCATTGTTGTGAACTGAAGATCAAATTATAGAGAAAATAGACTTTGTTTGCTAGACATAAATCAATAAATGATTTTTTCAAAAATGAAAGTAGAAGACTTTCTTTAAAAAAATAGTCTATTTTTTTATTTACGAACCTGTTCTTGATTATAGTAAGAGAAAAGCGATCCTATTATACCAGAAGCTGATGAGTTTGCAAGACAACCTTTTTTGGAGAAACTATAATGGAAATTCTAGAAATCTTAAAACTCAAAAATTGGCTTCATCCAGGCTGCTCAGAGAGAATCTGATGCTTTGGAACTGAGCCGAGTTTATCTAATTTTACCTCCTCCCCCTTGTCCCTTTGACTTTTTGAAATCTCGATCTTATCCAAAGAGTTGTTAAATATGAAATGAGCGATTCGCAATTAAGATCTATTGGAATGGAAACTATTGGTAATCAATCAACATATAGGCATTCCCTGTTCCGCCAATCGAGTTAGGCACTACAGGTCCTGCCCCCCGCCGAGCCGAGGCCGAGGTTCAACCTCTTTCCCGACCCATTGAGAGGCAGACGCAACGCACCCATTTTGGGGCGTCACTGGCCGTCAATTTACTACCCACCAGTCGCACGGGCGAGCCCGTCGCAGGGGGTCATTACCCAGCAAACCCGGGGCGCTACTCCCAGGCTACCAGAACCACCCTGCTCTAAGACATGCCAGAACCCCGGGCCGGCCAATAAATGACCTTTCCGGAGTCCCCAGAACCACCAGGTTCATTATTTGTATACCCCCGTGGCCGAGACTGCCTAGGTACAGATCCTAGCCAGTAGCTTCGCAGAGTTCTCTACGTCGACCCCGGGGGGGTAGAAACTATTGGTGTTCGCTTATCCTCAAAATGAGTGGTTGTGTGTCTACACCGACGGCTGTATATTTGAACGCGCGGTGCCAGAGCAGATATCCATGGCGAGCTTTTAACTTCTACTTACCAATGGGCCCTCGTACTACTGCCATCGATGGGGAAATCGAAGCTATTGCTGTGGCTATTCAACAACTGCCGATGCGTAGCCAATCTTTTGTAAAGGCAGTCATATTGTCAGATTCCGAAAAGTGCATTTCGAGCTCTTCTGAATAATCAAAATATTTCCCAAAGAATTTTAGACTGCAGGCCTTTCCTTAAAGCGATGGCACACAGAATTCCTTTCAAATTGATTCCAGCCCACTGTGGAATTATGGGGAATGAAAAAGGTGATACATTGGCTAAGAAAGGAACTACATAATAATAATCATACAAAGCATTATCGACCGCTTTCTTTTCATACAACTGAATTGTTTGTTAACCTAACTCTTAAGAAAATTCTTAAGCAGGGTATAACTCAACGTGCTATGGATAAGAGTTGGGAGGATTCTGAGCAAAGAGACAACTTTCATTCCAAGTTTTCCAAGAAACACAGCGGTAGCTCTATTTAGACGTCTGACCGGGCATGACTTTTTGCGAGACTACCTCTAGGGAATTGGAGTGGTGGATTACCCAAGCTGTGGTTTGTATAACTCCAACCAGCCTATGATTTTTGAACATTTAAATAATTGTATTGCCCTTTCTTGGTATGAGGATTTTTTTAGAAATTATTGGAGAGCCCGTGAGGCTTGAGCGCCAATGTCTGGCATTTGTAAAATAAAAATTTTATTTACGATTATTTTAAGCCATCAGCTTTACCAACACACTGATCAGATATTATTTTACGTTCAAGATAATATAAGAGGAGATGAAGAGAAGAGCTTACAGAGACGAAACAAAAATAACAAACATGCATTTTTCTATAAACTTTTACTTTCAAATTAGTTTATGAAATTTCTGATATGCAGTCGAACAATGTATTACTTACATAGAGCATTGATACACTCCGAGAACCTTCTTTAAGATGACCATCCATGGTTTCATTTGGTTTATCTAAATTCTTACCTTCAAAAGTAGTTGCCAAGAGAGATTTCGTTGTATTCGCAAATTGTTCAATAACTCAAATCTATAAGCTGAATAAATCAAGGTATAATGTAATTTCTTTCGTATGTCTGCATGTGAGCACGTCTGTCTTCCAGACTAAGTTATTCAGTTATTCTTTTATTCCCTAGACAACCGGAGAGATGCAATATACGAGTGAGTTGTAAATCTCTTGGCTGATAATAATCGGCCTCATGGTTAACACAGCACACCCAACACAGTTTAAAACAAAA
The DNA here is from genome assembly GCA_000611955.2 of Stegodyphus mimosarum. Taxonomy (NCBI): domain Eukaryota; kingdom Metazoa; phylum Arthropoda; class Arachnida; order Araneae; family Eresidae; genus Stegodyphus; species Stegodyphus mimosarum. Next base: position 1,397,645 of record KK116519.1, on the reverse strand, counting down.
ATACAGTTAAAAACAAACCAAAATTCCCAATATTGTTCTATTGCAATTTATAAAGTTTATCAAATCTTTGCAAATCTTAACTATTTCCTGCGGCAATAGAATTGCTTTGCTATCATTTTTTCCCCTTGATATGTCGCAATAATACGCAGAAATGTCGTGCATTGCCTTCAGCATTACAAAGACCATTAGTTTGAAAATTAAACCTTTTCAGGTACGCCAGGAAGCGCCCGTATCCGGTAATTGATTGTAATCAAACTCGCATATCATTCTCATATATTTAGAAACTGCAAAGTTCAACAAATAATCTTTCCCTTTTCCTGAAATGTTCCATTTCTTTCCCGCAAATATAACAGAAATCTTTAATTTTACCAATAACAATTCTTTTTGATGCCTGAATAACGAACGCATCCCCCGTATCACACCCGGAGAGATTTCCAAATTCGCCCATTGTCCCCCCCCCCAGAAAAATAAAATTGCCGTTTTACAATATGGCGAACAAAATAGTGTTGCACTTTGTTTCATCTTGACAGTCTAAGAACGTACTTACATTGCTTAATATGTCGTTAATTCAGCCATCATTTAAACGGTTTTTTTTGAATTTTTTTGGTTTTCATTTGTTCTCTAAGTGTTACAAATGAGGAGGAAGTTCGTACTGAAAATGTTTCGTACAGAGGGCCAAAAGTTACAATTACTCCAAGAATGCAAACTTCAGTTGTTGGATCTCTTTAACGCAGAAATGTTTTTATCTTCTCTTAAGTATGGCAAACATTTATCAATGGAAAATATTTTATTTCTTCAGAATCAATACTTATTGTAATCTGCAACAACTGTAGGATAATTCGCAAGAAAGTTTATTAGGAGGCATAATAACTTAGTAATTACAGGCCCATTTTTTCGGTTAGATTATGTTACTTCATTTGTAAGTACAATAATTTGCCGTACTGAAGAAGCATAATTTTGCTTTTCGATAATGACGTTATTTCATTCGAACGAATATGGTTATAAATTACAATAAATATATTTTTGGTATCGACAGATTTCTAGAAATTGGAAATTATTCTGTTACTCCCCTCCCCCCGCAATAGGAGGCATAGATAATTGACATTGTTATGATCCTGATTTAAAGATTATGAATGGGAAAAAAAAGCAGATCTGAATCTGGAAATTACCATTCACGTGGGCTACAATTTATGTAAATTGATCCGACAATCAAAATGCTTGAATATTTCACGTATTCAAAGAGATGAAGATCATTATGTCCCGATTTTTTATCTACATTTGATGAATTACATCTTCCGGGGGTGGAGAATAACCATGTTTCGTTTGGAAAACAAAGTGGAGAACTGAAGCATTTTCAGATATACACTATTATTCTTATTCCTCTTAAAATTAATTTCAGTACAAAGAGAATGCACAGATTTTAAAGAAGTTGTTTTTAATATTCATCCCAAGATTATCAGGGAAAGCGGACAGACGTGAAATGAGAAGAATATCATTCAATAATTACCTTAAAAAGAAATCAAGGTCTGTATTGTTTACAAGTGTGTGTGAGCGGGGAGGCAGTGAAATTCTTGGCGATTTACTACATTATGGTTTGATTTTCGTGCAGGACTTTCCAAGAGGAACCGGCTCCTATATACGTTACACATGGGAAAACACAGAAACGCTTATTACTACATTATGTGTCGATGCACTTAACAATGCTATAATTGGATCCTATTTTTAAATTAGTCATGGCACTTTGGATAACGCTGTGGTTAGCGGATGCTAATTACTAGTTTGAAAATAAGGATACGAGTTTGATTCTCACATAAGGCTTGTTGATTGAGTGTGCAACTTTTCTTGGGCGTTAATAGTGATAGCTTTTTGGTATGCACCTGATTAGTTTTCTCGGTTATAGACTCCCAAAAGTCAGATAGGTCCGGTTACAATTTCTATCAAATGCCCAAATGACAAAACGCTTGCTGGTTAATTAGAGCAAACATGCAAGGATTTCTGCATTCATGGAGAACTTTGAGAGAAACTGGATTCTGTTTACGTTTCACGTGGGAAAAGGCATGAAACCTCATGCAGCCACATAATCTGAAAGATCTGCCACGATTTGAACCCGGGATACCTTGAATGCCATCATGGTTTCAACCTAGAACATGTGCTAGTCGACCGTTGATAAGCTGACAAGCGATGGCAGCATCCTCAAAAATATTCATCTCAGAAGGCATACAGAAGTTGGCAACACTACAACTGTAGGTGTGGAAGTGTTGTAAACTTTTGATACCTGTAGTCAGATTATCTCATATTCCTAGTCTGGATATTAATAAATCGTAAAAAGTATTCAACGTATCGATTGAAATTCCACGAGCACACTAATTAAGTTTTATTGTGAACGAAGGCCAGGCAGTTTTATCAGTAAACTGAATTCTTAAAGCTTTGACAGGCAGAATCCCAGAGAACTGCACAAACTCTAGATAGATGCTGTAAACCACTTAAGTTCGTTAGGTTTTCAGGTATAAACTGTTTAATCGCAACAAAGCAAGCAGCTTATAAAAATAAATAACAAAAATGTCACAATCATGTGTTTAAATATTTCAGAATGATAATATTTTTAAGAGAAGAAAATTTAAAGTTTTCATTGAAGAATAAACGATTTTGCATCTTCAGGTTAAAATCGGTACTAACGAGATTTGTTTTTGAAGGTGTTAAATTCTAGCTAATACATTCTGGTAGGATGTTAAAGCAATTTTTTATATTGCTTAGAGCTTACTGACCAAGAAAATTTATGAATCTGGATCAGCAACTAGGATTAAAAAGCTATATTGAAATAGTTCGAAAATTGCAGTTTTCGCATGAAGACTGACAAATACGATTATTTTAGCCTTTTTCTTGAAGTTAAAGTTTTGGAAGTGATCGAAATTCGCAGGGTTTCAGATTCCGTGGCTAGTCGTATTTGAGTTGAGCTATTCAAAGCTCAGCATGGACCAAGATTTTCGGAGTAGCTAAACATGCAAAGAGTTTCTAAAGAATGGAAGTAACATATATCCTGATTATTTTCGGATTTATACTGCATCAATGCTTTGAAGTTCGAATAAGCCTGTACAAAAGGTTTAGAAAATAAATATCCTAGGGGAAAACTAAATAAAGCTAATTATTCTCATTGGGGCTAATGAAGGTGGTTCCTCAAAATTACCTCCAAGTTTATAGAGAAAACACTCTTGCTCCACTTAAGACTGCCTGCGGCTTACCAGAACGATATAAAAGCATACAAGATTTTCTGTTCAAGAGGAAGCAAGTTTAAATTACTGTTTTGTAACAAAGAAAATTTTTATTCATTATTGTTGATTGATCAGCTTAAAGTTTAGTTATTCATTCACCGCGAGATTTTACCGCCTAATAAAATGCCAAACTTTCAGGCCACAGGTCAACGTGCAATTCACTTTGGGAGACTGAAGAAAATGCTAGAACTTACTTGAGGAAAAAAATTAAGGTTTTCTACGAATTGCTCGAAATTTTTCATAATCTTCGAGATACTATTCGGTTGATTTCTAAATCTGAATTATTTTCATAAGGAAATGTAGATAGTTTTAACAAAAGAATAGTCGCCCCCTCCTCGAAACTAGGAAAACCAGACTTAAAGGGGAATTATGAAAAAGTACTGGGTACAGTGAAATTGTAAATTAAGCTGAACACAATAAAGAAGAGAGAAAAAGAAACTATCATAACGCAAAATGTTGCTAGAAGAAAGCATATGAAAATTGTTTCAAAACCGAACAGGAACATGCGAAATAATGAAACTGGAGAGAAATAGCACTTTTGTTATTCAGCGCTGTATCAAATATGGAAGGAGGCTTAAATGTACCAATCGAATTCCTTTTGTAAATTAAATGATGTTGCTTTAAAAGGAATTTTGGTACTTTTCTGCTTAACATGCACTTTCGGTGGCATATTGGCTTATTTCTTTACTCATGATCGACTCGATATTAAACGAAACTGAACGACAGGGTACAGGAACAGAGTACATTCTCTAATTTCATGGAAAATTCCTCCGAAAATCCGGCGTGTGTAACACAACCTACGTTATTTCATGTTCCTAAAAAATGTTTAATTTTGTTGCGTCCATCGATTTTTACGTTAGGACTAGATAACAAGGAGTTTGTTTAGTATATACCCCTCGTACGTAATTATTCTAATCAACCACACTGTGCTGCGATTCATCTGAAGCAAACTTTGATTCTCAAAATTCCCGACACCTTAGTAAATGAGTCGTTCAACAAACTGCGCGCACTTTTCTTCTCAGCATGAGCAAAGTCATCCTTAGGAGAGCGGCTTCATCCTTTGGCAAATCCTAGCTTGTAGAATCAATTACAGTAACAAAGAATCCATCCTGTAAAGATAAATTGTAATCTGGATCGGGGGAAGAAAGGCGCCAAGGGGTGTATGGCTTTAACGGGAAATTACAGAAATTTCGAAATCCAAATTTTAAGCTAAACTAAATGATTCGTTCAAATGATGCTTTATATTTCAATGGCGACCTTTTTGAAGCGAATCAGTAAATACAGTGCCGAGTGGTGAAGCTGTTTAACACTGGTAGTTTGACCTAAATTAGATTTCAGGCGAATGGGCTGGCTGCATGAGCGTTTTCATAGTTTTCCCCATGTGTAGCGTGGATACGAGACAGTTTCCCTTAGAACGTCCTCCACGGCAGATATTCATAGCATGCTTTGTCATAATCAAATCAAACCAATAAATGCAATAGCACTGTGTCCATTACAAATCAAAATAGAGTACAATAAAAATGCTTAGTAAATTATCAAGTGTCAACAAATTATCAAGTAAGCAGAAAAATTGCATATTGCTGTTGTCGAAAACAGCATGCTAGCTTGTCCAGACTTTGGAGAAAGTTGGCACGATTTTTGTCGAATTATGTATAGTTGATAAGCAGTTGCCATTTGTAGTTACTATTTTACCTGGTTAGGATTTTATTACGTGCTACTCCTTTTGGCACTACACGGAAAGGGAGAATTTAAGGGAAACACACTCGTATCCACGTTACACAAGGGGAAACCATGAAAAAGCCCATGCCGCCAGCCCGTTCGCCGAGACTAACCCCGGACTAAGCTACCAGTGTTCGGCGGCTTTTACCGCTCAACATTGTTCTGCCTGCCTAGTAAGAATCATTTCTAAAAAATCAAAAGCGTAAAAATCAAAAATTGCTGCACTAGCTCATGCTAGTGCAGCAAAAGCTGAAATGCGAAATACTGATCCTTTGCACTATAATTTTTCTTCAAGAGCCAACTTTAGTTTTGACTTCATTACAATTTTTGATATTAAGGTCGGACACATGGACTCTGTCATAACCTTGTATTACAAGAATAAGTTTCATATCTAAGGATAACTTATTAAGTGCCATTCCTTTTTCGACAAGTGATTTGTAGAAGACGTTAAGTCTCAAGAAAATCTGCTTCTTGCCTAACTTTAGAGTGAATGATCAACACTAGAAAAGCAAGGTTCTCAGGCTCAGAAGGGATGCTTCTTTAAAGGACTTTTTACAGTAAATCGACTTATTTGCATGTTGAGGGGGTAAACTGAAACATTTAAAAGTAAAACATAATTATAAATTGAACTTGAAACAGAGTTACCAGCATTTAGCGACTTCGTGCACGAAGCCGCCCGTGTAATAAAAGGAGAAGAGACCGATTTACGACATGCAAATAGGCAAAAGTAATTTTATAATTTTTAACATGAAACGGGGAGTGAAAACGCAAAACTTGTTTACTTGATTAAGACAAAGCCTATGACGATTTTTCTGCCTAGAAGAAGGAAGGCCTAGAAGAAATTTAACTGAAATTTGCTCGAATTTACATCATGCAGAAGCAACACGAAGATGTCCACACAGCCAACTTACTCGCCTGGATTAAAACGGAATCAAGCTACCAATGTTCAACGGTCTTCGGGGGACTGAAAAGGTCGAAAGGATGCAGAGGGGGAATGTTTTGACGCATTTCGTTTGTTTAAGAATCGAGTGCTAATAAGGCATCAATAAACATGAATAGTTTGCTTTTTTTAACAACTTGCGACAGGTATATTTAAATGTTTTGTGATTACTAGAAAAGAAAATACAATGCAAAACAAAAGTCGGTGGCAAATTTGTAATTGCATAACAACTTTCCAC
>KK116519.1:1380396-1391449 GCA_000611955.2 Stegodyphus mimosarum | reverse complement strand
TAAACTGAATGCCAAATTAACTGACTTAAGAGCTTTCTTTTTGGTTATTCTTTTATCTCTTTACAAAAATTCAGTCAATTAACATAATTATTTTTATACAATAAAAAATTCCAGGATTTCAGAAATTCATACTATGGATCCGCGTATTTCATGCCAATTCATGCATTTCATGATAGAATTAAAATCGTTAGACATTCGTTTTAAGTACAGTATAATGATTTGACCATATTGTTTACTTCTTAGGATACTGCCTTACGAAATTTTTTGAGAACGCCAAAGTGTTTTAAGATCACACATTATCATGAAATCATTTCAGCCAACCTGCTGTAGTGTCAGACAGAAAGTTTTAATAGATACCGGTATTTCGTATTTGAAAGCGAAAGCTTCGGAAACTACTGTAACCAAAACTTCGAAAATCTTTCATACGTCTTACACATTTTAAGCAAGAAGTCATGCTTTAATGACATAAGCAAACTGATGCAGGAAATGAAATAGGGCAATTTGATGCCATGTATATTAATGGCAGTGCAGCATCTTCTATGTTGTTGTTCCACTAATCACCCGAGATTATAAACTACATGTTTGCCCTCGTATTTGAAGACTTTACTGAAGGAAAGAATTAGCATACTATGGGTAATTTAAATTTTCTACAGCTTTTCGTCAAGCCTGCTTTCCGATTTATTTTTCACATAGCATGCGATTTCATATTCACTATTAATTCCAAAATTTCATTTTTCAAGTTCAAGCATTTGGGAACTGTACTCGGAATCAAGTTTATTACAAAATCTTAAACTACCTTTTTTATACAGAAATTAATTTTATTTTACATAGAAATCGATATTACAGAGTTAAAATGCGCCCATCATTTCTATTGAAAATGTCGAAGGAAGGAGTTTGCACCGTATTCTTCACTTAAGAGTCCCTTCACAACTTCTAGAAGATGTTAAAACATTTCCCACGAAAATAATCAACATTTTCGTTTAGAATAAAGGTACTGAAATGCAGTAGATTTCAGGTAAATTTGTAGTGTAAATAAAATAAAGTGTTTGGTATCTGCGATTGAGACATGTCAGTTACAAGTTATGTTTAAAGAGAGCTGCAATAAACTTAAAGCTAGACTTTCTATAAGAATATGTACCGAAAGAATAATTTAGTAAATTATTTTTAGAATAAATAAAGCTGAAGATAACCGTTTTTAATCGGAAATACATTCGATAGCGAAACCAATCTAAACTATTAAGATATACTGCTATTACTATGACGTGAGAAAATAATCTTCAATGAAAACAGAGCCTGAAATTCATACTTGCAGGAAACAAATTTATTGAAATGCAAAATCGAAATGTTAAATTTCATACCATTAATTTCTACATTATGATGCATGATGAGTATACAAATTTCTACCAACATTAAAATAAAATGATGAAATTTTTGAACAATTGCATGTACAGGATCTAAATATTATATAAACGAAGCTGCCAAGAAATACTCCCAAGTAATTCCTTTAAAGCACATTTTTTCCAGTACGTCGCTACTCGTCGCTGTTAAAACGATAAGCGTATTTGCAGTATACACATGGAATAAGTTACATAGTACATTTTTACGAGTTTAACTATCAACTCTGAGATCGAGCAAAAGGCAAGTACATTGCAATTTGCCATTACTCACTCCGTAATGAATCGTATCTCACAAACGGACCCGTGATTATCCTTCTTCGATGATAGGCGGTTCATTGTCAAAATAAAACTATTAAAATTTGAAATTAAAATGTATAAATGATAACAAAATGAAAGTTATTAAAAGATTTAGTATATTACAAGTTTAAAGACTAACGTTAACTTCAATCTGTAATTGGTGAACTTCGGCGAACACTTTCCTTTTGAAATGAACGGCAGATATCTAATTTTACTAGCTTTTAAATACTGCATACTATTTAATGAGAAAGGAAAAGGGACAACACGGAAATTGCATAAATAATCACTTATATAACAGAAGGGAGAAAATTCATCTAAAATATCCGTATGTTCATATAAACGACATTTTTACCATTTCTAAGTTCGTTCCCCTCGAATCCGACGGGCTAACTGGACGTCTTTGGGCATAATCGTAATCCTTTTAGCATGAATGGCACACAAGTTGCAATCTTCGAACAAACCCACCAGGTAAGCTTCGCAGGCTTCCTGCATAGCCATAACTGCTGAGCTCTGGAATCGAAGATCAGTCTTAAAGTCTTGAGCGATTTCTCTGACTAAACGCTGGAAAGGCAGTTTGCGGATCAACAACTCTGTTGATTTTTGGTAACGACGAATTTCTCTTAGAGCAACAGTACCTGGTCTGTAACGATGAGGTTTCTTAACACCTCCGGTTGCCGGTGCAATTTTTCTAGCAGCTTTAGTTGCCAGCTGTTTCCTGGGTGCTTTACCTCCTGTACTTTTCCTAGCAGTCTGCTTGGTACGAGCCATAACAAAACTGAAAATCTTCACAAACGTAAGAGATCCGTCTAGTGCAGAAATTTCATAGCAACAGCGGCCCCGTATACGTATACAGTAGAAGTATGCAGTGTATATATAGTTAGGCGTTCTTTTCAGAATGTGATAGCTGAAGTCACGTGAGTAGAGGAACCTATTGGATATTGGATGACAATTTTTAAACACCGCTTGCCTTTTTGAATTGGATGAGCTCAAGTTTTTTCATCTTGTTTTGCGAGGAATATCTGACGAAAGGTAGCTGTTTTAGTTACATCATAGACGCAAAATAAACTCACAGTAAACACTTTTTCAAAGTAAAAGCAAAAAATGTAAAGCCATAATAATGTTTAAGTAAAAATTGGATCTCATTAAGCGAACATTAAAACTATTCGATCTGAAATGCCGTAAGGGTCATTACTCCTACATGTACTCTTTAAAATTTTCAAAAAATGGAATTCCTTTTACAAATTGTTTGCGGTACTAGCTCTATTAGCGATGCAGTAATTTTCATCTAATTTATCGAATCTAATGCAACCATTACTTTGCTGCAGAATGCTCTACATCAGTGATAAAATTGGCAGCCTGCAGGCCGTATAGGTCCTCCTAAACAATTTTACATGGTTGGTGAATGCATTTATTTTTGTATTGGCTATAAATATGGTGCTTTTAAAGGTAAACGGATGTCTTCAAAAGCGAGAGTGATAAATTTAGAGACTGTAGCTTACGTCGTCATTACGAAACGAATTATAAGAAAAAAAATTGAAATGTTGGAAAGCGAACTATGAAAATTAGAGTTATAGTTTTTGAAATCTCGCTTACAAACACAAGAAAAATATTTTATTGAAGTAAATAAATCTAGTGAAGTAGCTAACGCAAGTTCTGCTCTTAAGACATCTTTGCAAAACGATCAAAATCATTTACTGATGACAAACTCCTTACAGATTCTTTGATTTGCTCTTGACAAATAACTACTTAAAATCGTTAGTGTGTCAATCAGCACGTTACTAGAACTTATTAAGAGATCGCTAGTGGTTTATAATGCTAGTCACAAGGGAAAAAATATAGATTTTGTAGCATTCTCAGTAGCGATTGATAAGCACGCCGACATGACAGATATATCACAATTTGCCGCTTTTGTTAAGAGGTTTTGCTGCTGAATTGTCGACAGCTGAGAAATAAATGAAAATAATTAATGTGAGGGTAAAAACTAATACGCTATATAGTTTTTCTGATACATATAAATTAAGTTTGGATAAAATGTCGGATTTCCAATTATGATGCGGCTGCTACGGTTTTGTAACAACTGAAATAGCGGTAAAATTAAGAGGTATAGTGAAAGAAGAAAAAATTCAAAGTAATTTTTGTACTATGCATTTTTTCAAATTGTTATAAGTTCAAAAAATTTCCTCGTTGAAAGGGGAGGGATATCTAAGATAGAAAAACATGTAAATTAGAATACAAACTTTAACGTGCAACAGTCCTTTAATTCTTCATTTTAATTTGGCTATTTACCCTTTCTATCCTAAAAATAGTAACTTAGAATAAACTTCTGTAAACTACGTTATTTCGAAATTAATCGTTATCATGCGTTTCTTGCATAGCGTTAATGATGCAAGTAACTTATATAACGCATTAGGCAATAATAATTTTAGACTCATAAAATTAACCAATAGGAATTATTGGTTAGCAATTCATTCTGAGTGAGGATTTTGTTTTGAATATAACTCAATTGCTTTTCCGTTCTACTATTGCCAACTACTAGCTTCAAACTTTCTATTACAGGGACGCTTAGATCGCTATTTTATCTGCGCTGGGTTTAAAATGTTTGTCAAGGAAGAAAAAAAGCAATATTTAAATTCGACCATGACTGCAAGTTTCTTCATTACGCATCTATACTCCATCTCCCGACTTTTTTTCCAAATCACCAAATCATTATATATATATATATATATATACATTGAAGTGTCACTGAATTAGGGATAGCAAGGGCTATGCAAATTGTGTAGCGCTACGCATCATTTATGCTCAAGTGAAGGCGCTGTGGTAACTGCATATATAGGGCTTACTGTGGTTGTTGTGAATTAGTTGTTGGAGCTGCCAGTGTGGGTAAACTGCCTGATTTAGACGCCTTCGATGGCGGACAAGTCGTAGGTGCGCGACGCATGGGCCATTCAATTTCCGAAATCATCAGACAGCTAGGATTTTCAAGGTCGACAGTATCAAGAGTATACCAAGAATACATGGATGTGGACAAAAAACTAGCGATCGGGCAAACTGCAAAGGGCAATTAGCCTTGACAGTGCGTGGTGAGGAACGGCTCAGGGGTAGTGTACGTAGCCAGCGAAGCCAAACATTAGCTCAAATTACCACCCAGTTGAATGACGGTGCAGTCGCACCGTCAGTAAACGGACTGTGCAACGCTCGTTCCACCGTATGGGTTTCGGGAGCCGTCGACCTACAAAAGTACCATTGCTCAATGCTCGCCATCGGGCTGGGCAAGTCAGTGCTCAATGCTCGTCTTGCCTGGGCAAGAGAGCACAGAGATTGAGTGTAGATGACTGGAAACGAGTAGACTGGAATGATGAGTCTCGATTCCGACTACTTAACGCCGACGGAAGGCTGAGAATATGGCCTCACGCTCATGAAGTCATGGATCTTGCATGCCAGGTTGGAACTGTACAAGGGCATGGTGGTTCAATCATGGTCTGGGGTGTTTTTTCGTGGCACTGTTTGGGATCTCTGGTGCGTGTACCAACCTCCCTCAATGCAATTCGGTAAGTAGAGTTGCTGGGTGATCATCTCCATCCGTTTATGCTGTTCTGTTATCTGCACGGTAATAGAGTTTTGCAGAAAGACAACTTTACCTCTCACAAGTCCCGGTTGGCTACCGCCTGGTTGGATGAGCATTCCTCTGAATTTTCTGTCATAAATTTGCCACCTAGAAGACCAAACTTAAATCCTATTGAGCCTCTTTGGAATGTTTTGGAACAAGGCGTGAAAGGCTATCACACAGCACCAACGAACCTTACTGAATTATGGACAGCTTTAGGCAATATTTAGCAAGCCGTGGAATGTTTTCAGAAACTCGTTGACTCTGTGCCTCGTCGTGTGGCAGCCGTTATCAAGGCCAGAGGAGGCCCAGCTCGTTACTAGGTTTTCATCCCTAATTCAGCGGCACTTCAGTGTATATATATATATGATTTTCTTTAAAAAGTTAAAACTTGAACGATAGCATTTTATGGTTTTGTAAAAACTGCGCATCTAGCTGCAATTTTATTATTCTATTATTAACAAGTAAGAATGCAAAAGCTATAGTACACCCTAAACCCTCTAAATCCTATTCGAAGAAGCACGTTAGTGCCAAAATTACATATTAAACACAATTAAAACTTCAAAATCATAAGCAAAAAATTCACAAGAAAATATAACTCAAATAATGCCATGAAAATTGTAATTTTTTGGCAAAATGGGAAAAGCTGAAGTTGCAATAAAACTAGGTATATAATTAACAAAATGGCAATATTTGATTGAGAGTTGCATAGTTGTCTCGTCACGGGAAAAGGAGCCGTGCCACTTCCATTGAAATATTACCTCCACGCGTTTCAACTGACGACCAATTGAGACAAAACCGCGTAAAATAATTGACTGAACTTAAAAATTCCCATTTTGTTAAAAAAAGTTCCGGTTTGTCAGCTGCATTCATATTGCACATTCGGCCTGCAAAAAATTTGAGCTTGAAACCGCTTCTCCAGATGACTTTGAAGAATGTATGTAAAGTGGAGATTTAAAATAAATCCAAACAAATATTTCTGCATTATATTTAGAAATAACAAAGTGCATATATTACAACATGCTTAGCTTCAGAAAAGAAATTAAGCATTGCAAACTCCGGTAAACACCTTGGAGTTATGATTGATAATAGACTCCACGGTCAAGAACGCCGCCCAAGAGGGATGCTGGTTAAGGACTCTAACTATCGTACCGAAAGGCCTGTGTTCGAATCCCGGAGAAAGCATGGATGTTATAAATGTATAGTGTCTTTGCGGCATGGGGGTACTCTAAATATATGGCGAGCCGAAAATCCTTTCTTTGGATTGGTGGTAGGGGACGAGGGGGGAGACCCACAGATCCACATTCGGAGTGCTGTCCTTCAAAACTGGGGGAAAACTGGGCAAAATTGTACTGTCAGCTACATAGTGTTCAAGGCTCTTGCTAACGACAAGTGTAATCTTGTACTCTTTGCCGCGATGAATTTCGTGAGCTTGTTCTGATGGCAGACAAGCGAGTTTAATCACAACAACAAGAATTTTTGACAATGCATTACTTACGTATTAAACAAGGCAGACGCTGCAGCTGTGAAACAGAGTGCTCCATAATGAACTCTGTTTGAGGAATAAAATTGAAATTAATTGTATACGTAAGTGCTACTATGGCATCTAAGTAATCGCGAGTTGGATTTCAAAAATTTTATCAAATTCGAATTTTTCTGCCCCGAGCACTCGTTTAGTGGGGGCATCCTTTGGCCGATCTTTTGATAACGACTGCCGAAAAACAAGGCATAAATCTGGTGAAAGTCTAGGGAAATACTCCAGACGGATGACCCGCCAAACGTCTTTTAGAATTTCCTGTATAAATCAGCTAAGGATGCTGATGATGGGTGACGGGCTTGCGACTTGCTTCCAGAACATTCCAACTATGTTTAATGAGAAGTCCAAGTTTCTTGGTCAGAACATTCCAACTATGTTCAATGAGAAGTCCAAGTTTCTTGGTGGCCATTTTAGTAGGGACATTTCAATGGAATTCGAACCAAGTGATTGTTAAGCAGTTATACATACTTAGACTCAGTGATGGTGCTTGTTACAATTACCAACAGTACAACCGAAAGAAAACACTTTAGAGCATCATTGAGCTTCAGACCCCATAAGCTTATAAAATTCCAGACTGACATGCCAGATCCATCGATTTATGGGGCTGGCACCATAGCCTTCCATCAGCATGCATAATGCAGTCGGAATGAAGCTTCATTACTTCATGCTACTCTCTTCCAATCAGTCGATGTTCCACTCACGGATTTCTGTGGCTTGTGCAAAATATTTGCATACAGTGAGAAGACTTGCGGCTCTTCGACTTCTGAAGCTTCTACAATGAAGCCAGAGGATCGCAATCCGTCTACTGTCTGTATGATTGGAGCTCTCATTCAGTCAAGTGATCATCTCAGCCAAGATTTGGTGTCGCTGAATACGTACGATACTGCTGAAACTTCGACTTGTGAGAGGTAAACTTGCCAATCATTCAAGGCTGTTTGCCCCTTGTATTTTGCTCGATTACTCCTTCTATTCCCGTTATCCGTGTTATCTCGCCTATTCATTGTTGCAGAGTGATGCATAATGGTGCAAAGCGTATTTATGAATGTTTTAATTAAATTTTATGAATTTAAAAGTCTGTTGCCAATTGATTCCAATTAAGTTTAATAATTTTGTTTCATATTTTATATTTTACTCAATAAAAGGAAACTGATAAAAGTGCCATGAGTTTTCAGCTTAGCATATGCCTTCGAATTAAATTCAAATTTTATAGCTTTGATTTAGAAATTTCGGAAAAGCATATTAATTGTTTAAAAATAAGTAAAATGTAACACGATTTTCTTTTCTTTAAATGATTTTGCAGTCATAAAATGTGTGAGTATATTTAATGTTGTTACCTTGGTAATAGTGTATGCTAAACGTTTTTCATATCTTTGAAGTAATTTATTCATTTAATAGAGCAGTAAAAATATTTTGCATTGTAACTGAATTGTAAATTGAATTTTTTTACTATACTGAATTTAAAATATACAGCATTTTTATCAAAATGAAAATTAACATTTTATTAGTATTAGAAACTCAAATTTAAATAACTATTTTTGAATTAAATAAGCACAGAATTTTAATATTTCGTCAGGGAATATTTTTGAATTATTGTAAGAATGTTTTAATTAATGTTAGGAATTTTATAATTATTCTGAGAATGAAATAAATATAGAATGCAAATTAAATCATTTTAGAAGATAATAAAGAAATGCGTTTTGAGTAATAATATAGAAAATGTACTAAGTGTAATTTTCAACATTTTGATGATGAATACTATAAACACCAATAATTAAAAAATTGAATGATTACAATGAAATTGAATATGCGTAATGTAATAAAAAATTAGAATGGGCAATAAAAAAAGTAATTTCAATTTATGGTGGATGAATGTTATAATTATATAATGAATAACTGAACGTAAACTACAGAGTATATTTGCGAGAGTACTGGTTCAGAAACATAGCCTATTATTACCTTCGGACAATTGCTCCTTTTGGTATCCTCGCATAAAATAATGTTGAAGGCTCTCATTTTATGACTGAGTGTAATTTTTTCTATATTATTATCATTATTTATATATTTGTTATCACTGAATGTATTAGTGCAAACTAATACATTCACAAAGGACAGTTACATTATGCAAGGAACAGAAGCCTTTTCAAATAACTGCCACAACAACCCTTGGCCACTGATGCAGAACAAGCACACCAGTTAGCTCAGTGGATATACCATATTGACGGAAATATGTTTATTCAGAAGTGTTGCGAGGCCTTCCAGTTTGGTAAAATAAAGAATTGCAAAAGAAAAATAATATAGTGAAACCATAATTTCTGTAATATTAATCCTATATTTATGATGTATTATATAATTTATCAACATGAAAATTAGTGTCGTAAACTTTTATATGTGTTACAGTTAATTAGAATAGTAAGGGTTGTGTAAAAACATTTATTTGCGATACTCTGTGAGATCAAAAACCTTCCCTGAAGATTATGATTATGGAGACATTTAAACAGAACGATTTTTGAACTGAAATGCAGAAAAAGTTAATAGGATTCTAGAAATTATTTTTGAAAAATCTTATATTCAAAAATTATACTTTACAATTATTTAACTATTTGATTAATGATGTTGATCAAACGTTTATGATTTACATTTCTCTTCATTTGTTACTACTTTAACGCTTTTTCATTAAAAAGGCTTCTCTCTCGCTACGCCTTTTTCTCCTTGAAGGGGGGAGAATATATAAGAAAGATAAAAAATATAATTTAAATTAGCAACAGGCACGAATTAGAGAGCTAAGCTGTTTGTGGCCGCAACATGTTGTTTTAAAATAAGGATGAATATTTTATTTTCTTCAGCTGCCAAGTTGCTCTTCATTATGGATCAACATTTCAGTATTCTATGTCACCAATGTTTTTAGAACATCATTACATCTAAATTTGCTCCATTACAATGACTGTTATATGTGTGTTTGTGTATAAAACGAACATAATCCATTTAAAACGCATTTCACATGTCCTAATTTTTTAAGTATTGTTTCAAGATATTTTAGCGCAGAAAACGGTCTTTCGATATCAGATTAGGGACACGATTGCCAAGTCTGTTTTACTTCTTAACTCCAAGGGTTTCCTCCGAATGACCAAACAAGTTAGCATGGGCTTCATATCTGAGACATCAACAAAGAAACTGAGAAAGTCTTAAATGGAACATCCTGAATTTAGGCCATTCATAGAATTACTGATAACGAGCAAAATACCTAACTGAAAGAAATGGCAAATTTTAGCAATATTTATTTACTAATAATAATAATTGTTGTTATTGCTGTTAACCGCAGACTTCTTGTTGCGTGAATATTTTAATACTTTTCTGGCAATATGCAGTGCATAGATACACAGATGTACACAACATCACATGCTGATTCGGCGTTGTCAGAGCGATAATTAAAACGGCATTTTGAATTTTTATCTGTGTAATGCTGCATTTGATCTTGGATTGTTGCGCCTGGGAGGGATAAAAAATTCTGAAAGCTTTCAGCTTTCATATTACACCAAAACGAGCGTTTTGTTTTCCATTTACAGACACATACACGTTTCAAGAGCATTTGGGCTAATGCTACATTGGCTAAAGGTATTTAAAGAAAGCATATCTTTAGAATTTTCGATACACAGTCTCGCACGCTGGAGATGAAAATGTTTTATTCCTTACAGTGTTGCCATTACTTGCTTTGAATTGCTGAGTTTTTAATCAAAAATTCGTTAAAGTCTTACAAAATATGAAATACAAAATAAAATAAATTCAAAATTCGGGCTTCCAGGTGCCCATGTTCAGGTGGAGGACTACGTTATTCAAAATTTGATGACTCTAGGTAGGTTGGTTTTTCACAATGCGAGAAACATACATATCTTCCTGTAGATTTTTCATTATTTAGTTTCTTTAACTATAATACAGGGCGATAATATTTGGTGACAACAATTTGAAAAGTGATTCGACATTAAAAGTAATTCGACCCAAAATGCCGTTTCGAGACTAATAGCTTTTCTGGGCTAACACTCATTTGGGCTAATAAGTATGACTGCTATCTTTCCCGTGCTTATTACTGCATTATTTCTAAATACTGGTTAAGCAAAACTCACTCTGCTTCTCACAGTGCTAACACACATTTCTAAACTAGTATTTGTGCACATGAATGCTGGCTACCACTGATCCAAATTTTGTAATAACTGTAGAGAATTC
>KK116519.1:1331626-1380370 GCA_000611955.2 Stegodyphus mimosarum | reverse complement strand
ATCTTGCAGGAATTTCTAAAGGCTTCAGAAAACTAGTAGTTCTCCCGGAGTTCTATTCTTCATTCGTTTTCGCTTGTAGCTGTATGAAGTTTTCGCAGTTTCCCTAAACTTTTCCTTAGAGAAAGTCCTCCCCAAAATCACCTCTCCACTTACATAAATAGTACAATTTGTTGTAAATAAATGAATTCTTCAATAAAATCTAGGTAATCTGGTAATATAAGTAGTTTCTAACATACAGTAAGCATTTTTGGACTAGGTGAACCGCGAGTTTTGTACTATAAGGCGTTAAAAACACCGATTTCGCTACACTAGGCTATAAATCGCGTTAGATTATTCAGACATAAACATCTGTTTAGGCTTTTAGGATATTCAGTTATATGCATATAGAGTTTGTGAAAGTTCAGCATTCTGTTACAAATGCTGCCGCACTGCTCCGGGACAATAACGGAGATACGTTTTCTTCACAGTATTCCCAATTTTGCTTTTTCTTCTATCCAAGTACTTCAGATATTTAAATTTAAACGGAGCTTTTTCCAAATTTTAAAGATCCCTCCTGGATTGTCTCTAGAATTACAGTTGTATTATTCATTTTACTTCATTTATCAATGATTTCCTAGAAGGAATTCAACTGTAAAACATCTAACCATCTCTCAGCCTAAGAATGTTTTTCGAGTTTGATTTATTTTAATATTTCTACAGGAAATTAGTTGCACTAGCTTAACCTAATGTATTACAAAACTGAGATCTGAATTATTAAAATTTTCTAAAGATAAAAAACGTTTCACGCTATCTGTTGCTTCTCTCTTAGCTTTAACTTTTTTTTCAATCGTTGACTTACTCTTTCTGATTACGAATTTTCTACTTTGCAAAAATATTTAACTCCCTTTAACTTCCTCTTTAAGTTTTCTTGCTGTACTCAATATATCGTGAGTAGCCATAGTTTATTTCAAAAGTGAGCATTTCTAAGTAAAAGCAAACTGAAAATTTGTTTAATTTGTAATGTTTACGTTCTTTTATTTATTTCTACTTTTTATTAGTTGCGAAAAAAATCATTTTTATAATAATTAGTAAATATTTGTTTCCTAATTCTATATTTCTCTAAAGCATATCTGAAATATTTCAAATAATCTATTCTCTTAAATAATTATGTTTCCAAGACGTCAAAAATTAAAATAACTATAATTTAAATTTGACTTTCTTTGTAGACATATTTTAAGCAATGAACTCGGGCTTTCTTAAATTTATAGTTAACTGAATTTCTTTAGTCTACATAATAACCTAAAAAATATTGGACTTTACAGTACCCGCCGCTTATTAAAATTACTTCCGTTCCAAGTATTTTTGGTTTTATCAAACGGCTAAGTTTAATAGACTGCGGTTTGTGCATTGCAAATTATGATATCAGTTTTAAGCTTATTTATTAAATAATAACTAAGCCAATAATTAATCCTAAAATTATAATTAAAATGAATTCTAAAATTAAAATATTTAGGTAATTTTAAATTTATTTTTAAAATTCTTTTTATCAAAGTACTTTTATAATTATGTATTTGAAGAAATTTTTAACTTTTGAAAACAATTTTTCTATCAATATTGCTTCGCAGTGTTCATCAACAATTTTCCAATTATATTCTCAATTTCGTGAAACTCCCGGTAGTGTGTTTGGTTGGCACGTTTCACTTCAAGAGTTTTTCTCAGAATAATCAGCCTCTCTTGTAGATTCGACTGTCATTACTTTCTCCCGTATCACTTCTACTGTCAGTTTCCACAAATCTTTTAAAACTTTCTATAATAATAAGTCAGGTTTTACAGGTTATGTCTCAATATGGTAGTCAACTCGCAAGTAACTTAGAAATGAATATTCGTAACTCTCTCATTGATGTCTCAGGCATTAGCTATAAATTCTAATTCCTCTAAAGCTTTCTCTACACAAAAGCCCCATTTTCGAAAAAAAAATTTATCTGTGTCTTAAGAGACTGACCGCCTGTTTTGGCTGTAATATGCAAGATTTCTAGCAGAGGTATCGACTTCAAAATGCTTTCATTTTGACAAGATTTTTTGAACATCTTCTCTTGTAATGATATTTGGAAGCTTTTAGCCTGATCTAAATGCTGAAAGTTAGAAATTATATTTGCAGGATGAGAAAGTAATGTTTTTCAAAATGAGGTAGGAGACGTGTATGCCGCACAGTTTTCTAATTATAAAAGCTGCTTTTTTCCATAGTTTAGTTCTCTGACAGATTAAAAAAAATCAATTAAAGTATTACTTATCATCCATCAGTTCTTGAAAGTTACGGTAAGTTAGAAGTAAATTCTTGACTCCTTTCAAACATGGAGGTTTTCTGCTTTTGTCAATAACTAGTGCTACATTCTTAATTGCTAGGTCCTCATGCTGTACGTTAATAACAGAATAAATCGTTTCTTCAGTTTCTTAAACCAGCTGCTGTTTCTCTTTTAAAGATTAATGTGTATTCTGTAACAAAGTCTAATTTTGTCTGTATTATAAATTTCGTGTGACTTGCATTCATTTAACAGATTAGATTAAACGTCTTTTTTCCAATTATGAGGCGCATCATGACCTGCCTCTTCCTTTTCACCACGCAGGTTCCAATAACAAAGCTATTTCTTCTTTCCATTTTGTGAGCATCCATCAGCTGCTACAAAAGTTTCTCTTAGTATTTTAGTGAATTACGTAGCTTTTATAATGAAAAGTGCTCTAGAAATAAGAAAATTTTTAGTTTCACAGCTTGAAACCGTTCTAGAAAATCAGTTTGTTCATCTTTTAATTTTCTTTTTTACTCTTCCTTGAAATGCATTTTTTTATTAGTTATTCATCAATTATAAGTCTTGTTTAAGATAATTACTTCTGTTTAGGAAATTCCCAGTTTAAATGCAGCTTTTCTGTGGCTGCATTTACCGAGAACGTCAAGATTATTTAACAATTTATCTTTTCCTTCGCGTTTTCTTCTGCCAACAGTTACTAATAGCTTTCCATTCAAGTACTATTAATGTAAAATAATCTTAGGAAGCATTTCCTGAACATTTTGAGAACTTTCTGTAAATATAATGTATGTATCTATAAGGGAAGATTTTCAACATGGAAACCTCAAAAGTTGGAATGCAGAAGTTGCACATCCATCTCCTGGTAGCTGATAATCTAGACTGAACACCCACTCAATGCCTCTAGAGCAACGGTTCTCAACCTTTTGACTAACGTGTACCATCTAAACAAAAATTACAATCATTATTTTTCAAATACTCAATAGAAATATTTAAAAAAGTAATTTTTTTTCCATTTGCACAACCTATCGGCTATTTGTATTAAATGTGAACACATAAAAATATTAGATTAAAAACTGGTTACCGTTTTAACTATCAAATTTTAAGTTATAATACTTTAACTATAAATTCAGTATGAAATTTCGGCCTGTTTAAAAGATATCAATTTCTTTATGTCTTGGTCTTATTTTACCTAGGTTTTAACCGTAAATTAGAATCCACTTTTAATTTCCTTCTGTATTTATTTTTCAAATATAACATGGAAGAAAACCTTTGCTCACACAAATAGATTGTGCACAAAGGCAATAAAAATTTCATATTTTTATTTGAAATGCATTAAAATTCTTTTTTTCGGTTCAGCCAAAAAGTTAACGAGTGTGTTATTTTTGAAATCTTCAGTTAGAGTTCGATCACAGGAAATTTCTGTAAATTATTCTTTTTCCTTAAGAGATTTTTGAATTTGATAGTTAAAATACTTTATTTCTTTGCGTACCACTTATTTTTCTCTTACGTACCACCGGTTGAGAATCCCTTCTCTAGACGATTATTTTTATTAATCTTACGGCAAAAAATGTTCCGTCCTTTTGAGCTTCAAAGCAGACAAAGGCCTCCAAATATAGTGTCTCACAGGTAAAGGACAGGAGAGTAGAAATGTTTCTGATAATCTCGTTTTACTGAAGCGCTACATACCTAAACGACAAAGAAGACACGGTCCACAATAAGTATGAACTGCAAAGAGCTTTGATAGGTAGGATATTTTGGCTCCGAAGTAGGACGTTCTAGCACTGAAGAATGAATTTTATCGAATCTGAGTTTTGTAACAGCTGGAGAGGAGTTTAATAAATGGCGATTTTCTATTGATTAGTATCTGTTTGTTTTTTTCTTGAAACTTTGAACATAAAAAGCGGCCGATTTTATCACCAGTGAGTTTCAAAAGTGGCAGATGTTGTATATACAATTTATCACATTTTTCAAATTAATGAATTTGTATGGATAGGGCCTAAATACGATGTAAAAAGGGTACCAAGAAAGAATCTGCAAATTGTGAAACAGACCGCAAATGGAGATATATTTGGCTTTTAAAAATGTACATTGTTTTCCAGAATGACACTCATCATCTTTCTTAACCTGTCAAGCTTATTCGTAATTTGCACTTGGAATATTCCAATGAAGCCTGATATTTATTTATCAATTTAAACAAGCAAGAGGGAAAGAAAAAATCTCAGATACATTGCAATTTGCCCGTCCTAGCTCGCCAATGAATCATGCTTGACAAACAGACCCATAATTATCGTTCAGCGACGACAGGCGGCTCGTTCTCAGAATAAAAAGAATTGTACAAGTCTTAAACGCGGATAAACTATGAAGGATATAAAAAAGTGAAAAATAAAAAAGTCAATTCTTGCACGCGATGCTTCGCAGAACGCCGTCTTCATGGCCGATTCAGATGTAGCCTCCTTATTTTGTTATTGTTGTTTTCAGCCGCTTCTTCCGCTGCTACTTAAGACGATGACAAATGATGACAAAATGAAAGGAAAGTAAATTCTGAGCATGGCGCCTTCAACTTCATATGGCTCATAAAACTCCTGATTAAAGATTCAATATGTATCGTTTTCATCGTCATGTCCGGTTAGTTTAATCACTCCCCCCCGTCCCTGGCGAGGTTTATTTTCTTGTACATAACGATGAGATAGATGATGGGCGATTAACTTATCATTTTACGGCAAGCAGAGTAGGCTATAGTGAAACAAACCGATTTGAGAACTGCAACAGATATTAACTTTTAAATTTATTGTACAGGGTGCGCAGCGATCAGTGAATAAATACTGTGTGTTTGTGTGACATAACTAGCTATTTATGCCATATTATAGTAGGTACAGTATGTAAATAGTAATATCATTTTCTGACGGACAGCTGTTTGGAATTTTATTATTAATAACATACTTATATTGGGGCACTGAATGACTTGTATTTAAATAATGCATTTACATTAGGGCAATAAAGCCGTATAGACCGGATCCAGGTAGTTTGATCGTTAATTAGTTTGAGTTTACATGATCCGTAGAGCAACAATCTACTTGTAACATTGTAACTAATGTGGGCCTTGCCCCTCAACAATAGTAGCAAGTAAAAAAATAGCTGTAATTTCTCGACTGTATTTTCTTTGGCAGGATGGAACTGAGTATAGACGCCATCAGTGGTTGAGTGGTTAAAACCGCTGAATACTGGGATTTCAACCTAAGTTCGTTCCTAGGCAAGCGGGTTGGCTGCATGTTTGGTTATCGTGGTTTTCTCACGTCTAACATGAATATTCCTCCCTCTTTTCGTTAGGAAGTCCTAAAAAAGGGCATCCCATCCCTTAAGCAGATAGCCCTTATTTGCTTTGCCATATTCAGTAACATACCCTACGCAAATGAGTAAATTTAACGATGGCTCTGAATTTCTTCAAATCGAATGTGAGTTCCTTTAGTTGAATTAAATCCTGAGATAAGTGACTTTCATACATTTACGTACACAGCCGAGATTTGTTTTAATGATAAGAATAAATAATACGTCTTTAAGCTTATTAGGCGTAACTACTTTGTTATTTAACTGCACTCCTCATGCAGAAAAATCAAAACTGTATTCAGAATGCCACATTCGCATTCACTTAACGGGTGGCAGCATCGATTCAAAATAACAAATACTGTTACCGTTTTAAAAGAAAAAAAATATATATATATTGAATAAGAGTTTCTATAAAGATTAAAAAACAAGTCACTTCCTCCAATTCCCCTCCCCTGCTTATGACATTGTTGTAATGTTCTGTCGAATATCAGGAAGTTTGATTGAAAAGATGTGATAGTTTTCAAGTCAAACATTTCTTTCTTAGTCGAGAAAAGGAAAAACTTATTTTCCGCTCATATGATGTCTATTTCGATTAACAAAGAAACTTTTTAACTTTTTCAGGTCAGATGTCTGGGAAAAATTAAATGTCCGGGAGTCTTTAATTTACTTTTTAAATCATTAAAAAGAAAATCGCTCTCCTTCCCTTTTTCTTTCTTTCTTTTGCTTTGTGACAAGTGGCAAGTGGATTGAGTTCTAGTAGTTTGTATCCCAAACAACTGGTTGGCTGCATGGCCGTTTATATGGTTTTCGCCATCTGTAACTTGAAAATGAGCCAATTTCCCTTAGACAATACTCCACGAAAACATTCCTTCCCATACCCTTCCTACGTTTTTCTGCAATGGACTAAAAAATAACTCTTAAATGCATGTAGTCAGTTGGCAACATACTCATATTTAGTCATGTAAATCAAATCAAAACACAAATTTCAGCTTACTGCATAGTGTAACAATTGGATACATACTGTTTACGCATATGGTTTTGAAAGTTTCAGTGTGGTGTAACGGTTATTATTGTGAGTTGATGTGTAGGGTGTGAACATCATTTGTGTTCACGAATTTTCGATTTTGTGTTTGTTGTTATTTTGATGTATTCAAAGTTTTAAAATTGTTTGAACAAGTGTATGAGGTTGTAGAGACATCAGGTATTTAGAAGCTGGAGAGATGAAAAATGAGCAATGCCCTCGTCGGGACTCGAACCACGGACCACTCGAAATACGTGCAGAACGTGATGACCACTATACCACAAACGCATGCGAAGAAGGCGGGAGGAAAACCTTATATACTCCCCCTTTTAAATGACGACTGGGGTTCAGGGGACCCTGTCGCCAAATCCTGGTGGGGAAGAATCATCACCCACCACCTTTTTTAGTTCGGAGGCCACTGCAGAGACATTAGAATATTTTGTAGTAGGAGATGGGAAGAATGAGCAATGCTCTTACCCTAACTCGAGCCACAGACCTTTCGAATACGCACCGAGCGTGCTGACCACTACACCACGAAGGCATGCGAAGAAGGCGGGAGAAATATCTTATAAGGTATGTATTATTACATAAAATTGTTATTACACATTTGCCTAGCATATATTTTTTTTTGGCATAATGTGGCCATTTCGCAAAAATATTTTTTTCAAAAACTGGAAAATTCCTGCATTTAATAGTTAACAAACTTTTTCCCCCCTTTTTCAAATTCAAAGTTCAGTTCTTCCTTTAGAAATTCCTCCAAAGTAATTCTAAGTATAATATTTTCTCAACATAACCTTCAGTTATTTGAAGGTTAGGTTCTAGGAATATATCAAAGTACATGAGGACCATTTGACTAAAGGGAGGGATGCTTTCGTGGAGGAATTTCTAAGGAAAACCCATTGCTAGTATTCCCGTTGCACATGAGGAAAACCAGCCATTTCCTAAATGTCTTGGCCATTGCTGGAATATGCACCAGATACTTGTTTTCAGTTAAGCTACGATGGTTTGTAGTGATCTGGAACTGATGTAAAGTAATTAGTTTAAATGGGCAAAATATTACGCAGACCATAAGTTCAGTTAATTCAGTTTAGCATTTTCTTACATCTGTTAAGCGAAAATCTATCCAAGCCGATTAAGATATAAATAAGAGGTATAGAAATGACCGTGAGAATTTGAATTTAATATTGTGGAAGGTAATGGTAATCTCTCCGTAATATCAAAGTTTTCACTGGTTCCTTCCATTTCCAGAGTCTCTGAATCTGAGCTAAGTTATTATTCCTTCCATTAATAGAGTAGGATTGAAGAGTAAGTGATTTCTTCTTAATACGTAACAATTGAAAATAAAGAATTAAACGACTGCCATTATATCGTAAAATGCAATTTTTTTTCAATAACCGGATACTTAGAATATCATACTAAATTTTTTCAAAAGCTCGTGATTAAATAAATATAATGCATGCAAGGTAATTCATGCGTAAACCTTATTTAATGTTTCCTTAGTATTCAAGCCTTGATTATTGTATAGAATCAACTTATTCGAGCCTAGGATCTCAATATGTTAATTATCCTCAAATTATTCCGTAATTCTTCATAATCCTCTTTTTTTTTTCTCATAAGGGCAATAAAATTGAGGTTGAGCGTCCAGAAGACACCAAACAACGTTTGGGTTTTTCGCGTCCTGAAAGATTTGTGATCTCTTTCCTGGCGGCGCATTATCCCCTAATAAATGATACACTAATGAATCTGATGTTTTACGAATTTATCCTTGCGCAGTTAAAACTCACCATTTTGTGTTCGCTTTGTGCTTTCTTCATTAAGTCTCGTGAGTTAGAAAGAAGCTACGGATTTCCTTTCGAAACATTATAATTAATTTTTCGTGAAATTTTCGGGTTTTCCTGTAACACAATAATTCTAGAGACACTGATTTTTCAGATATATTTTTTGTCTAAACGTGACAGACATAGTTAAATTATTGATCACTTTTGACATTTATGAAATAGTGCCCATTAGTGGCCGACTGGTTAAAACCTCTGGTTACTCGCAGTTTGTACGAGCTCGAAGCCCTACGAAAGCGCTGGCACATAGCGTTTTCCTCACGTGAAACTTCAATACAAAGTAATTTTCTTAGAAAGTAATCCATGAAGGCATCTCTAACATCACTGGAGTAGATAACCCTTACTTGCTTTGTTGTATTCAAGTAAATGAACGACAGAGCAAATGAATCCCTTAGAATTGCCTAAGGGAGGCTTCCCGGAGCCAAGTTTCTTTAGGCAGATAGATTCGTGTGCTTGCCCACGAACGATTAAACAAACAGAACTTCGTAAAATAGCAAAACACAATAAAGTGAACACATTAATTTTATTCTTTACTTAATTTACTTTTTTTGTTTAATGCTGAACTTACTGCCCTTTAATATATATTGTGGGGTTTTACTGTTTAAATCTAAAGTTCTAACTTAGAACCCCACGAACACTAACAAGCGAATAACCGCTTAAGTGTGTGAACAGAACACGTAAGACTTAAGGAGGGTTTAAAACCTTTATTTTTCAGTATATTTACAATCAGTTCCTACTTGGAACTTTACACAAAGCCGCCACTCGGGCTTGAACTTAAAATAATAATAATTTAAACTAGAGCTAGCTTAACTAAGCTATTTAAAAGGTATAGCCGAAGCTATCAGAGATCTAACTAGTTGGCCCCTAAGTATTAATTAAATCGTCAAACGAAAAGCAAGGGCCTAAGGTATGGCCGAGCGTAGTAACAGCTAAGAGAGACGTAGCCAAAGGCAAACGCGCGCTAGTCAGGGAATCAGAATCTCTCTCTCTCTCTAGAAGTCGGTGAAGTATCGACTTAAATAGTGCTCTTTCTCATTTGCATTTACTGCGTTTCTAAAATTACATTCTGGCAGGAAATTGCAAGCTGAAATTAGAATAAGATAGGAAAGATACAAAACTTAAAATAACTGTTAATAAACTTAGGATAAACCTTACGTCTTTCCCCACCAGAATTTAACTACTCGAGGAATAAAGTCTTAAAAGACATCGTTTAAGAGTTTAAATTCTAAACAAGAAGTCCTTAATTTCAAAATTTTAAACTTCTAGAAATTCTTTATTGAATGGCTTTCATCATTAAAAAGTTTCCTGTTTAAGGTCAACTTTACACAAATATCTAAAGCTAAATTAAAACTAAGAAAAAAAGAGATTCACAATTTGAATGAGTTGTACATTCATCTATTTCATCTTTTCTTTCAATCAGACGTCAGTCTTCACCTTCCAGTCCTCTGGAAGGAACAAGTATTAGTTTTTTTCATAACAGTTTCGACGACATAACAGTTACTTTTTCTTGCAATTATTTTGGCCTTTGGCCCTCTAACATTTTCATTCACACCAAACTTTAATTCCCCCCCCCCCATGCTTTCCAGAAATTGTTCTGAGTGAGACAATGTTTTTATGTTGTATATCCGCGACTACAATCCACCACTATCCAATCGCTAGGATTTATTATAAACTCGACTTTCCAGACCTTAGAGAACTCCTTAAACACAAAACTAGACCTAATGTCCTAAAATAGAGCTTAAATTTTAAAATTCTTTAGTGAAGCCTGGAGAGCCTAACTTTAAAGACATTCAATCTATAATTTCATTCAATTCATATTTTAAATAAAGATATTTACAGCCATGCTTGACCAAAACTTGCATTTGTATCAGTTTAACTTTACCAAAGTTTAAAAGCTAACATTAACATTTCAAATTCAATAGAACATTTTAACACGTAATACTTTAAAATTCAGTTTACATCATTCCTTATAGTTGCTATGCAAAATTCACAACGCTTGGCTACAATCTTTACGTTAACACAATTGAAGTCTTTCGACTGAACATATTCAGAAATTAGTTCCTCGGAACTTGAGAATTCTAAAAGAAAGTATTTGCAAAATAAATTTTCGCCAAATTGCGAATCCAAATTCTTTTCTGTTTAACAGATAGTTACAATTACATTCTCGCAAACTTGCGAATTCAGTTTCTTGTTTCAAACCGTATTTAGCAACTTTAAACACAGGATATAAATCTAACTTTCAATACAAAATAGAAAACAAGGAAAATTTTCACTTATCTTTTTGGCTTCTGCACTCCTGCATCCTCTTGGCGAAGAACTCTTGAAATGTTGGAGTTGCCAAATTTCGAACTCTCAGTCGTCTCAGACGGCTGGTATTCGGTTCTGGACCATCTTTACTTTTCATTCCTCGGGCGTTGAAACGGAGAGCTTTTCTTGTCGGTTGAGGATTTTGGAATTCCAGTTTTCTCTTTGTCTTGTACCTTGCCGACTTTGTTTCTGAATCTTTGAAAAACCTTTTACTTCTTCTTGGTTCCTGGGAATGAATAGACCTCGTGTCGTCAGGTTGCCTTCTTTTCATCCTTGCTTCCGGTTGGCATATTCTTCTGGCATTTTCTTGTGGCTTGGATTCTGTAGTTTGCCGTTTTCTTTGCTTATGTTTCAAGAGCCTTTTTCGCGGTCTCATAGGCGCTGGCTCTTGTTGAAGGGGAACTTTTATTTGTTTCGTACTCCTCGTTCTGGCGGAGCTTTGATCTTGTTGAAGTTGCCTTCGTTTCACTATGGTTTCTTCAGTGTTAGCGGCCTTTCTTTTCGTTGCTGGGGGATCCTTGTTTGGTGACGGTGAAATTAATATTCTTGGTGCTGTTTCATGAGCTTGCAATAAATTTTTTAAGATTATAAAATCCGTACGACTATAATAGGGTTTGACTTGATCGATGTTCGCCATAGATTGTTGTCCGTTTTCTGCTTTTAGGTAAACCGTTGAAAATTTTATCTTCTCTATGATAAAAGGGTCCTCAACCCTAGTTTCAAATTTGGCGACCCTATTTTCGGGTGCCGATGACACGGAGTGCTTTAATTTTAGCACTTTCTGGCCTATGGCATATTTTATTTCACGCCTCTTTCTTTTGTAGTATAATTGCTGTTTCGACCTCCCCGCATCTGAATTTTTTATGGCCTCATTAATAATTTTCTGAATATCATTTAATTTAAACTCTTCCTGTCATTGTTGAACGAAAAATAGCTTATCCAGAGGCATTAAAATTTTTCTTCCTACGAATAATTTTGCGGGGGTTATCTTTGTCGTGTCATACTTTGCTGTTCTCAAGGCAAAGCCTAATTCACTGGCGCAGCTGTCCCAACAGTCATGACAATTCTTAAAATGTCCCCGAATAATTTTAACTATATTTTTATTTACGCGTTCCGCAATATTTGATTGCGTCTATAAGGTATCATTTTTAGATGGCGTATGACAAGGCCTGTGCACAGGTTTTCAAATAAATTACTTACG
This sequence comes from Stegodyphus mimosarum, assembly GCA_000611955.2. Lineage (NCBI taxonomy): Eukaryota > Metazoa > Arthropoda > Arachnida > Araneae > Eresidae > Stegodyphus > Stegodyphus mimosarum. The sequence goes on along the minus strand of KK116519.1, from coordinate 1,368,400 downwards.
AATTGTCTACCATTATGTGATATTGCTTTTACTGGGGCACCGTATTTTAAAATATATTTATTTAGAAACGAATCTGCTACTATTTTTGCTGAAACCCGTTTAAGAGGAATTATTTCTACCCTTTTGAGAAATGAGCCACGAGGGTTAACAAGTATTAGTTTTTGTTAATCTTTGTTCTAGGGTAGGGGCCAAGCAAATCAATGCCAACCAAGTCATTTGGGAAAATGTTTTTTATGCTATTTAAGCACCCGACCAGGTTGTAATTAACGTCGTTAATTAATTGACACAAGGGACATGACCTGACGTACGCCGTCACAACTTTGTATAACTGCGGAAAATACATCGCTTCGCAGACCCTTTGCAGGGTTTTTCTAACACCAAGGTGGGCTCATAATTTCGAGTCATGGAACTCCTCTAGAATACTTAAGCGTAGACTCATTGGGATTACCGGCCGCAATTCTTGATTATCGTTGGTTGTTTTCGTATAAAAGAGCAATTTATCTATAATTTCATAATGGGCCGCCCTGTTGCGAATAGCCGTTAAGTCTATATGTTCAAAATTTTCGGGATCTTCGAAATAGGCGTATATGTCTTTAAATTGTGGGTCCGTTTTTAACTCGGCTGTTATTGTTTCCCGGGAATCAATTATTTTCGCAGTTAGCATCGTACATTTAATTGTATTTCTGTCTTCATCGATTTTAATCGTCGAAAGGGCATCTGCAACTACCTTTTCTTTTCCCGGCTTGTGTTTCATAATTAAATTAAACTCTTGCAGTTTTAGTGTCCAACGTATGAGCCAAGGGAAAAGATTTTTTCCGGAGTATGGGCGACCAACTGTCGCGGGATCTGAATACACAGTTATTGGTGCACTCCCAAAGAACAAACGAAATTTTTTCACCGATAGTAGGACTGCGAGAGTTTCCCGCTCAGTTGAGTATAATTTCGCTGAGTTTGATTAAGCATCTTGCTAAAAAAAGCTATCGGTTGTCCCTTTTGAGAAAGAACTGCGCCAACTGCGTAGTCTGATGCGTCTGCTGATATTTGTAAATTTTGATCCCCTTCTGGGAATTTAAGAACAGGGGCATTAATTAAGGCGTGCTTCAATTCTTCAAACGCCGTGTTCGCCTCCGCTGTCCATATAAATCTAGTCTTTTTTCGTTTAAGCACCAACAAAGGTTCAACTATTTTAGCAAAATCCTTAACGAATACTCTATAATAGGAAAAAATCCCGAAGAAGGACGATAACTGTTTAGCCGTGTTTGGCGGTGGATAACTTTTGGTCTCTGATTTTTAGGATTAACTTTAAGGCCCGCTTCATGTAATAATGTAAACACTTCCTCTAAATGTTCAATGTGGTCTTCTAAAGTTTCGCTTGTTACAATAACATCATCGAGATAAATGACTGCACTTTTTCCCAAAACTGGCCTTAAAACAATATCCATAACTTTTTGAAATGTAGCCGGAGCTCCGCTTAAGCCAAACGGCATTCTCAAAAAGGCATACACGCCTGACTTTGTGATAAACCCTGTCTTTTCGACATCCTCGGGTTTTACTGCAATTTGAAAACAGCCTGACGTCAGGTCTAAGGTTGTCATATATTTAGTTGAACGAATTTTTCTTATAATTTCATCTATTTTCGGGAGGAGGAATGTGGGGTATTTCGTTATGCTATTTAAGTTTCGGTAATCAATAGCGAATCTCCATGCTTTCGGATCTGCGGCTGGCAGTCCATTCTTCGTTCTACATAAAACTACAGGACTAGCATAGGGGCTGGCACTAGGTGTAATTATTTTATCTTCGAGCATTTTTTTAATGTGTTGCTCCAGAATATCTTCCTTCACCCGGATCATAACGGTACGGTTTGGAACGAACTGGGAGCTCATTACCAGTATCGATAGCGTGAGATTCAATCTGGCAGAAACCAGGCTTCTCATCAAATAATTTATTAAAATTTTTTACCAGTTCTTTAATCTTGTTTGTTTCTCCTTCTTTGAGGTGATTGAGCTCCAGATCTGGCATGGCGGCTTGTTCAACTTCCATTTTATCCATCTTGACCTGTAAGGTAGAATCTTTAAAACAAATTTTTGCGCTAGCTGCGCGTTGGAAATCAACCCGCAATATGGCTGCGCTTAACAAATTCTTTACCACGAGAAAGTTTATTTTCTAGACCTCCTTTTTTATTTGGACATGCAGCCCCACTTTTCCCAAGCAGACATACTGTTTTCCATGGGAAGCAATCACGCGTTCTCCCGTTGTCTTAAACAGTCTGTAGCGACGAAAATGTTTTTAAAAAAAATCCTGCGACGGGAAGCTGCATTGAGCCCCGGTATCTAGTAGGGCGGTCGTAGGGACGTCGTTTAGTAGTATTAGGATTTCTGGCGAGGCCAAATTTTGTACGATTACCTTATTCAGCTTAATTTCTGAGGGATTTACCGTCTCGCACGGTGACATCACCCTCTTCCTAGTTACCGTGATTAGTTTAAATCCTTTCTTTCGCCCCCTTTTTCCGAACTGCTTTTTATTTCCCCACGCTTTGGTCTGACCAGCTTTCCTTCTATCAGACTTTTCTCCCTTCCCCTCTTGTCGATAGGAACTCTACTGAGCTTGAGGTTTCGTTTGATTGTGAAACCTTGAATACTGCTCAAAATTCTTCGCCCGCGAGTTTTCCGCCGTTCACCTACTCTGAAATTTGACAGCTAGTTCAAATAAGCTTTCCAGCGTTTGCGGATTTCTAACTTCAAGAAAGTCCTGAATTGACGGAAGCAACCGCGGCAAAATTATTTCTATGATTTCGTTGTCGGGCCTTTTCCCATACAATAATTTGACAATATGAATTTTCCTTAAGATGAAATCTGTTAATTCGTCCCCATTAGTTTGGTATTTACTGAATAATTCAGATTCGAGCCTTGCGCGGTCTTTTACAACTGGAAATGCTTTCAATACCGAATTTTTAAAATTCTCCCATGTATACGTTTCGGATTCTGGATCCCCCAACAAACTTTTGCCAATATTCTTGTACCAGCTGAGGGCTTGACATTTTAAATTCGTCGTAGCGATGATTATTTTCTGTGGCTGATTCGTAGGATATAACGTGAAGTATAATTCCAGCTGTTCCAGATAAGTCGTTACGGATTCTTTGCCGTCAATCGTTGCTGTTAGCTTCATCGCGCTCTCATTAATTGCAAGAAAAATCCAAATCCCTCCAGCGGGTTTAGTTATGCTTGAGGGAACTGAAAGGTTGGAGGGGTCAACGAGAAATCTTCCGTACCCAGCGGCATGGTTCGTTAAAAACAATTTCGGGCGCCAAATGTGGGGTTTTACTGTTTAAATCTAAAGTTCTAACTTAGAACCCCACGAACACTAACAAGCGAATAATCGCTTAAGTGTGTGAACAGAACACGTAAGACTTAAGGAGGGTTTAAAACCCTTTATTTTTCAGTATATTTACAATCAGTTCCTACTTGGAACTTTACACAAAGCCGCCACTCGGGCATGACCTTAAAATAATAATAATTTAAACTAAAGCTAGCTTAACTAAGCTATTTAAAAGGCATTGTCGAAGCTATCAGAAATCTAACTAGTCCCTAAGTGTTAATTAAATCGGCGAAGCCAAGTAAGGGCCTAAGGTATGGCCGAGCGTAGTAACAGCTAAGAGAGACGTAGCCGAAAGGCAAAAGCGCGCTAGTCAGGGAATCAGACTCTCTCTCTTGAAGTCTTGAAGTCGGTAAAGTCACGACTTAAATAGTACTCTCTCTCATTTGCATTAAGTGCTTTTCTGAGTTTACATTCTGGGAGGAAATTGTAAGCTGAAATTAGAATAAGATAGGAAAGATACAAAACTTCAAATAACTTCTAATAAACTTAGGGTAAACCTTACACTATGTCAAAACAATCTGATAACATCAGGACTAAAACTTAATTAGTAAATTTGTATTTTTTTTCTTCTTTTCTTTATAAAAACTTAAAAGTTCTAAGCTGTGACACAAATTCGAAATAAGGGAATCCTTTCCATAAGTAGCCGAGAGGCTAAAACCGCAGAAAACTCATTATATTCCAAGCGAAAATGCTGGCTGCATGATGTTTAAGGATTTTCCCTTTGTGTAATATGAATGCGAGCCGGATGGTCTAAAAAAATTCTTCACTAAGAAATTTTTCCTTTGGAAACAGTTCTTGTGACATTAAATTAACAATCTAGTTTTTTCTCCGGACGAGTTCTTAAAGCTGCTTTGCCGTAATCAATTTTAGGTCTTTCTTACCGGACTTTTAGTCGACCACCTAAGGCCGTGCGCAGCACAGAAGGATAACTCTGCATGCTCTCTTAGGGATTCTACTTTCTTAGTCGGAAATTGATGTCAGTACTTTTAATCAATTCATTTTTTGTAAATCGCTCTTCACAGTCACAATAGTATTGAGTTTCATAATACCATATTTTATGAAAAGGGAAAAGCGTAAAATATTTGCAAAAAATGTGTCCAGACACAATATATCAAGTTTGTTACTTTAATTTAGATCTCGATCGCAATTCTTCAGGCATTTTGTATTAGATGGAAAACTACTGCAGTGGAAACTGCACTAAAATAGTAAAAATTCTTTATTTCATTTAAAGAACACGTAACAATAAAAACAGCTAAATTTTACTAAAATCTTTTTCACGACCGAGGTAATATCTGTTGATGCAGGTACAGGCTGAAGCAAGGGTAGCAGCTGTACATCCATGTAGTCATATTATAAAGTACCAGAAGTTGGGGCAGCCTTACCCACCTGTCATATTATAAGGTATTTTCTCCCTCCTTTCTGCATGCTTTCGTGGTATAAGGGTTAGCACAATCGGCGCGTTTTCGAGAGGTCCAGGTTCGAGTCCCGGCGAGAGCACTGAACATTTTTCAAACTTCTTGCTCCAAAAATCCTAATGACTTTGCAGCGGCGCACGAACTAAAAGGTGGTGGATGATGATTCTTCATCACCAGGATTTAGCGATTGGGTTCCTTAATCTCCAGTCGCCCTTTGATAGGGGGAATTTTCTGCCTCCTTTCTACATGTCTTCTTGGTGTAACGGTTAGCACAGTCGGTATTCGAGAGGTCCAGGTTCAAGTTTCGACGAGGGTATTGCACATTTTTCATGCTTCCTGCTTCAAAAATCCTAATGACTCCGTAATATTAGGTATCGTTAGTCCTTGCGAATTTTAAGCTTCCATCCCGACTGGAATTCCGAAAGACCCCTCCTCCCTGCAGTGGCCGATATGAACGTCTTGAACACATTCGCTCTTACCATCAACCTCTCGAGGCTCGCCGTACATTTTGAGCATCCCCATTTCTGGACAGATAGTACAGCTTATGAATACCCATGTGTTGTACTCGCTTCGGACTCGGACCCTTCGGTTCGGCAGACAGGGTCACTAAGCACTATTCCATCTGGGCGGCTATTTGTTGGTGTAGGGTGATTAAAATAAGCTGTGTTAAAAAAAGTGATTTCAGAATTTCGTGAAAACATACTCTAAACAGCACAGCGATCATTCCATGTCAGTTATATTTTGGCTACCCTATGATTGGGCTTGCAAATGTTCATGTGGCTAAAGCAGATAAACACAGGTAGTTTGGGTTTGATTTATAAACGGTCGAATGGGCTGACTGTAGTTTCGCCATACGTGGTATTCGTCATGTGTAACGTGAGTAAATTTTTTTAAAGAAAGTCTTCTACAAAGCCTTTGGGAAGAAGCCCTAGTTTACTTTGCTATAATTAATGTATTTTATTGAAGGTCACTAAATAAAAATACCCATCGTTTCTATATTATATTGGAATTAAAAATCGCATAACATATAGCGAATATATAGACAAAGAACATTCGACTGATTTTTTGCTCTAATTTTTTTATGGCTGATCATTTAAACATTTCGGTTTCAGTCATAAAAAAAGGCTGATTTCATATATAATGTGATATAAATTAGGCTTATGGAGTGATAAGTTTTGAAAAATATAATGATTAGTAATAATTTAATTTATTATTATCTAAGCTGGTTAATTTTTATGAAAAATTTGATTTAAAAGCAAAAAGCTATTTTATATTAGGAAGAAAAATCTCATTTAAATTAAAGAATTTTTACATTATTATTATTATTAATATTATACGTCCTGTTTTAAAGTAACTTGAATTTTGGTAAGGATTCGAACTCAGACCTTCTCGTCCTCTACTATGCACTACCAAAATCGACAGCAAGTTTAAATGCTCGTTGGTTGGATGTTTGTTCATATTAGGATTGTTTATTTGGGTGTCACTTTCAGAGAAGCTGGTGAATTTCCATGAAGCTGTTGAATATAATCGATCAGAAGTCTGTTAGCCAAAAAAACTGACAAGAAAGGTCCTCCAAATATGAACTTTTAGTTTTTCCCGCAAAGGCTCGATGTCTATCTGCCTAAAGAAATGGATGTCATCACAGAGAATTGAAAACCATGAAAACATCCATGCAGCAAGCCCGTTTGCTGAGACTGAAATTATTGAAAATACAGCAATACACACACACACACACCAGAAAAAGTTTGCTTATTTAGAAGTACATAATAGAATAAAAAATTCCACTAAATCTATCTGAACAGGAAACTGAACATGTGTATATATGTTATGCTTGGTGACGCATCACTGGTACGATGATTTCTCGAAATTTTAAAATTCCTTCAGAAATTCGTCATTGCTGATTAAATTCGTCAAAAATTTCGCCTTCCGCAATCAAAAATTCCTTTCCAACACTTCCGATTATCTACGGAATAACTAGCAACTAATATTTTTACTATTATGTGTTTCTAGATTAATAGATTCATATGTATACTTTTAAGAAGAAATGAGAGTTCCTACTTGCAAAGAAGGTTAGAAGACCTTCTTTACAAGTAAATCTTTGCAGTTCTTACGTAAATAGGTCTGGTACCAGGAACTCATTGCAGTTAATTCTGATATTAGGTTTAAGAAGATTAATAGATAGTTTTCAAAGGGCAAACATGGAAAAGTGAAAAGAAAATATATATGTATTAAAAAAATTAGATGGGAAATATTGTATTAGCTTGACCAAATCCAAGAGAATAGGTTCAGGAAATACATTTGATTACTGCGAAATAATGCCCTACATTCTCTGTCTACGCAGAAAAATTACGCAATGAGTATTACGCTTGTGTAATGATTATGCATAGGAACTCTGCTATGTTAAGCATTTAGAATACAGTCATACATTTATGTTGCATGCAAGAGAAGGAAATTTATTTTCCTATCCTTGAAGAGAAGAGAAAGCCGTTGTCTTTTTAAATATTATATCAAATTTTCCATTCAAAACATAAAACAAGTGACAAACAAATAATAAATAAAAAATTATAAATGTTAAAACGATGCATGTTGTCAAAGACTAGTTTTAAATATTATAAACAGATCTTACGGGAAAAAAAGAATTAAAAATTAAAAATATGTCAGCCGCAGAACGAAGCATATTGAGCAAGTATGAATCTTATAGAAACTATTATTCTGCATCTCAGCTAAATGATTTATAGGGTTTTATATTTATTAAATTATTATCTTATTATTTTTACCTTTATTCTCCTTCTTTCGGTGGCTCCCACCAGGATGATGCAAATTAGTTAATGTATATAAGAACAGAGTTTTTAATTTCAGGGACATCTTTTGGCAACGAGACCTACATATTCGACCAGCCCCAGATTTACTTAAGCCGGCTTTAGCTTTGCTAACCGTGTGCCTCGCGTGACTCGAGAGGCCTGAGGCAAAATTTACAGTAGGACCTTACCGTGTGAACTGCATGCTCAATTTACTTATGTTACATATTAAGTTCTAATAAAAAGTATTATTTTAAACTTTCTTCTGTGTTCAGTGTTATTTAATCGAAAGACTAAGACAAGGCGATAAGTCCCCTGATTGCCTACACGGAACCAGAACCTAGCATTCAAGTAGTTAGCTTCCGTACACACTATAGCATATTGAGCAGTAACACATAAAAAATGTTCAATGAATGAAAAAATAGCGGAATTGGGTACAGAACTTGAATAAGAGATTAAAATAAAATGAAGCTTGTACGAAGGAAGCTTATATATCGCAGGAAACCTAAACTACAAGTTTTACATGTGGTTTCATATGTATGATTATGTTCAGTGCTGGGAACTATAAGAATGCAGATATTACTCAATGAGTTTAAAAAACCGACCTTAATTTATTTCCGAAAATTCTACATCAAATTTTCTCCAATTGCTCAGCTTCGAGCATAAAAATTTGAACTAACTTTTTTAAGAGATTGTATTTAAAAGGGGTTATCCGTAGTTGGATATCGAACTGCAGTTAACCTCTTCCGCTACAACTGTTATATGTAACTGTTTTTATGTGGAAGGAAAAATAAGTTTCTAATTTAAAAAAGGTTTGAAGAAGTAAATATTGTTTTTATTGGATGATTTAACAAAGTTAACGTTATAGCTTCTTAATATTTATTTCTTTTTTCTAGCAACGTATTCACAAAGGTTTATACGAAAAAGAACGAGAAATGCCGTAAATAATCATCTTTCAGTAGTCCATGCTTAGATGGATATGAAACGCCTCCCAATTTCAAGATAACTGTTATCAGCTATGATGATCCGCGATAAATAAAATCAGGTAAAGAGTAGTCATGTCTCTAAACGATACTTGCTTATAGTAAACTCAGTTAATTTTTTTTCCTTCGCAAAAATTTCTTCTTTTTCTTTTCTTGTAACAACATCCATTCCCCTTTCATATTTTTAGGCTCATACACGAATCGTGTAAACTTGGTATTTTAAATGAATTCTTGATTTTTAAATCAAACAAAATGATTTCTGGGTGAACGTTATTTTTCAATGACTAGAAGTTATAATTTCCTCAGTATCATAACATGGTAGTTTGACCCTGATTACATAGACTGATAGGGGTTAAGTACCTTCTTATTCTAAGCAGAATACTTAATTCAGATTAAACAATCATATCACTTGATGAAAGAAGACTGTGTAAAGAAAAATGAACTTTCAGATTCAGATTTCCATACCGTTACTAAAGAAAGACAAATTCCACCCGTAGTAATTATTTATAACCCCTTTTCATAATGTCTCTTTTCTGAATCGTATGCAATCACTTATACACGACTTTCTAAAATTTATTCAATTATTGTAGTTTTGCCACAGAGGATATCAGATTTTTTATTGCGCACTTTTATAAAAATACAACTTTTTAAAAAAAAATTAATAACAGTGGGCTTTCAAAGCATCATTGTCTCTCCCTAACTCTCTTTACTCCTCATGCAGTATTAAGGAAGACATGGACTTGCCACATCTCCGCAAATGCCTTGCCCTTCCAGATATTTCTGTATAGGTGTATTACTGAGTGGCGAGGAACGTCCTGTGTTTATAGATACACTGATGTTAATTTTCTCGTTTTTGTTTTGTACTTTATTTGATATTCAGTTTTCTTGTAACATTTAAAAATAAATATGAATAAAAGTTAAAATAATTATCATAATAAATGTGTTATTAGCTCTCATATTTTAATTAACGAGTATTTGTTTATGTATTTTTACAAAATTACTATCCTGTCATAATTTTTCAAACAAGGTTATACATGTTATTTTCGAACAAAATTTCTGAAAGATGCCTTTATATTAGTAAAACATTAATTTAGAAGCAATGGTTTGCAATTATTTGCAGAAATGCTAAAATTCGAAATTTTGAAGCTAATGAAATTAAATTTTTATACACCTGTTAAATCAACTTGTAAGGTTCTACTGTCTACCTTGAGTAGAACCTGGAGAAATAGTGATTGCACAGAAAGGAGGGTTAAAACTACCCTTTATTAAGCTCTTTAAATTGTTTACAATGCGTCAACTTGTCGCTAACATACTACGCCTCTACTTGGGCGATAACTGAAACAGTAGAATCAAAACTCAGAATTGGAGATATTCACAAGTAGTAGAATTAAACTACAGGGCTCGTCCAATCCTGCATCCTACAACGCGTACATGAGTCTAGTGGCAGCAAGATAATAGCTATTAAGCCACGTCTAACCAGCAATAAGTGCTAAGCGGAAGCTTGCGTACAACCACTCACAAAGATTTCCCACATACTCTCTCTCTACTGGAACGTCGATATTTAAACTTTTTCTGTCACTAGTAGAATTTGCATTTCTTACGCGCGCTACCAAATTTAAATATGCTGACACTGACATTAAGGCAATGAAGGCTTATAGAAAAGTAACTTAAAATTAAATTTAACTGGTTATTTAAAATAAATATAAATCCCTACATTTGTCCATGCCAGAATTTAACAGACTTGGATAAAGGTCTTTAAACTGATACAAACTGATAAATTCTACAACTGACAAGACCTGAGCCCCGTTTGCATTCAAATACAAAAATTTTAAATTATAAGAGCAGGCTCGTTTTACATCACAGTTCAGCTGCACTTTTCTTCATCGTCTTTCAATTGGGCTTCAGTCATCTACTTCCAGTCGTCTGGAAGGAATACCTATGAATGCATGATTCTAACAATAAATAACACTTTAACTTCACAGTACAATTTTTTATCTTCACAGTACCTTTGTGCATTTAGCGTAGCTTTTTCAGTTTTTCAGCACATTACGGTGTTTCATGCATTCACAGTTATTAAATTACATTCATGCTTAAATTTTAAACTTTAATCCCCTTTTTCCTCTCCACAATGTGCGGTGGGTAAACGCAAGTGTACTATGTTATAATGGACAAATCTCTACCTAAACGCACATCGACTTGTTAGCACATAATAACCTTCTTAGACACAATCTAAATTCATTTCTAAGTTCTCCATGAGCTAATAAATATGAAAATTAACTAGCGTGTCGGTAGAGAGCCCTACAAAACACATGCATACCAAATATTTTCTACACATGCATACCAAATATTTCCACATGCATACCAAATATTTTCTTAAAAAGTTTAATACCCTGCAGAAAAAACTTAAAATTCGCCCCAACAACTATTTTAATCGTTTTGCAAATCTCTATGCACTGCCGAAATTCCATAAAAATCCAATTAAATTCCGCTTCATCGCTAATGGTACAAAAAATTTCTCGAAAGAAATCGACTATCGTTTTGCGCTCCTCCTAAGACAAATACTCAAATTTATTAATGATTTCGATTTTCAAGAACACAACTTCAACTGGATCATTAATAGCAACGAAACAGTCTTGAATACATTGCAGACAATAGATATCGAGAATATTAATTGCTATGATTTTGAAAATCTATACACATCTTTACCATTAGAGGAAATTTACAATAGCCTTCTTACGTTACCAGGTCTTTTTCCACAGATCAACCGGATCAACACGAAAGAAGATTTGAAACTTTACCTGCAAGTAGTCATCTTTAACAATTATATATTATTTGATAACAAGTTTTATAAGCAAATAAATGGAATTCCAATGGGAGGAAATAGTTCTTCAGCCATTTGTACACTTTTCCTTTTCACGCAAAATATAAGTTTCAATTATCACTAGATAAGGAACAACTTAAATATTATGCCTTCATTTATAGATATATCGACGACATCATAGCAATTAATAACTTTAACAAAGTTGAAAGAGCAGATATTTATTCTTCGAGCTTAAAACTTAACAATACTAGCCCTGTACAAAACAACATAATCTACGTTGACTTAAATATCAATGATTACAAGAAAATTAAAATTTACGATAAACGATGAGAATTCAAATTTAACGCGCTAAAATTGACCAATTGGACATGTAACATCTCGAAAAAAGTCATAATTAATACCATTAATTCCCAACTTCTCAGGATAAAAAGAATCAACAATGATGCAGAATTTCTATAAGAAGAAATTTACTACTTCATTAATATACTTCAACACAATAAAATTCCCAATAAAATAATTTCTCTTTCGCTTAAAAAAGCCGGCATTTACCTTAATCTTTAAATTCCTTGTAACAAGTGATACGAAATTTTTGCTTAAACCGAAAGGAGGCAATTTGTGGATGACTTTAACAAGAATTTTATGTATATATGTAATTTAATTCCTCAGAACTCTATCTTTGACACTATCTTTGATCAGTGAATTAAGTTAGTATTTCTTTACATAATTAAATACTCTCTAATTTGCTGGCCACTACTGAACTTTTACTAATTAAGAGCCTTTTCCGTTTCTGAAAAGACGTTTTTATAGCTCGAATGCGTGAAAAATGACGACCTTTTTACTAACAAATACATTTTTCCATTTCCGAAACTTTGGCCAACTCTACCAGCAGCCCCTCTTTCCGTCATTCAGACGCTTCCGTCTAACAAATTCCAATTACCCCCCCCCCAAAAAAATACTGGATCCTTCCTTTCTCAGAACATTGGCTTAGTAAAAGTGTCACAAATTACGTTGCAGTTTGTATGCCCTGTCCTACAGCGAAGCAGCCCGTAGCATCACTACTTTCGCTTTGAATAAGAAGCACCTACAGGTAGGAAGTGTTTTTTTCATTATTATTTGTTGCAAAACTCCTCCATCTGTAGCAAAGTTTTACTTAATTCCCCTCAACGGCCGCATTTATTTCTCCATTCCTTTTACTTTAGCAAAAAGTATTTTCATTTTAAGTACGCATTCGAACCTGGCCCTTATTTAGTCTCCTTCCACAAAAAATTTAAGCTTTACATTGTAATTAGTACAACATTTTATTATTATTATTATTATTATTATTATTATTATTATGATTATTATTATTATTATTATTCTGTCTTATCATTTTACCAATTTTATTAATATTTCTTTCGTTTGTAATTCTTCCAATTTTTCCCCTTGATTATAAATGTTTTATTTCGGCATTACATGTAAAATTTTTTCCTTGTAACGTTTGTTTCTATTTGTGTTCGGACAACAAAAACGGGTAGGAAAAAGAGACCAACTCAATGAGAGCCTCAAACTTGTATAGAGTTTTGAAGTATTGTATATAAAAATTTTTTAGAACTAATAACCATTATAATAATTGACTGTAGAGGTCTCAGTGAATTGATCGGAATTAAACCGGTTCTTGTTGTTCAGTTAATTGACTTTGTTTAAAGCTTCAAAACACTTTTCTCTTGACAAGTTCTGTTTGGAGCTTTAAATAAAAAAGGACTAAATTTGGTGTTCACTGTTTTTGTTTTTTCAACCTTTACTTTTTCTGTTCCATATATATATTATAAAATTTGCAAATTCATAAAAATGAAAATAGGTAGGGGATCATAGTTCTTACAATGCTTAAGTAATTCTCTCATATATTTCATTTCCCATATTAGATGGTAAAACATTTTGCAGCACTACGCTCAAATTTTTCTACTAGTTTTTCTAGTTTTTACCTCTCAACAACAAATAGAAAATTTGTCAAGTTTCTCAGTAATTCCAAATATTTTCTACATTCATCTTAAACGCATGTAAGCTTTCGCTCAAAATCGCATGATTTGAGTTGACTAAAATTTCTTTTGAGCGAACTCAATTGACTACATTAAACATTAAACGCATTAACTTTTACATTTTGAATTTTTAGCACTAAATACATAATATCTATGCTCTTTTGAGCTTTAAACCTTCATTAAAAGTATCATTTACTTTAACACAATAGATATTTCAACATTTTACAAATAAATACTTTTAAGTCAGTAGAGAATAAAATGAAAATTTTACTTGAATGAATCCTTTTCTTCGCCAAAAGTGCGAACCTAAAATAAATTTTCATTAACAAGTTCTAATGCGAAGCTGCTTGTATCAAGCCAGATCTTTTGGCGCGTTAACATAAATAGTCTTTCGACAAACAAAACCGAACTACTAGTTCTTTACATTAACATAACATTTCTATAATACACTATACTTTGTGCTTTCGCCAAATAAAGTTCAAATAACTTAAGTCCTCAATCGAGGCAATAGCTTTTATCCTGTAACTTCGTATTCGAAAGATTTTCATGCACTTTACATAAAAGAAAAGATTTATAGAAAAATTCACTTATGTATGATTTTGGAAGCTTGGTATTCAGCCATTCGTTTGTCGCAGAATTGTGTCCAAGCAAACTAGTTCATGTATGAGACTTTCCGTCTCTGCTTCCTGTCCGCTGGTGGGAATTGGCTTTTCCTTTTTTGACCCCTGATGAGTGGTCTTTTGGGATGCACTGGCGGCATGTCTTGTCTTTTTTTTTTTACCTTTCGGCAAACTGGTTCTTTGCGCATCGGTATTCGAGGACGCTTCCCCGTAAACTCTAGGTTGTTTCGATCTTTGCTCTGTGTCTTCAACTTCGGCAGGCCTCTTCATTTTATCGATTGGTGGTCTTTTTTGTAGTAATCTTTCTGTACGCCACCTCCTTGATGAATCCTAGGGCTGTCTACTGCAAGACCTTGTCATAAAACGGCGATGCTTGTTTCTAGCCGGGACGTTATTTTCCACCCTTAAATTTTTTCTTCGTTGGATCTTCCACACGTTGAGGAATTCTTTTCTTCGTAATTCTTCATCTGATCTGAGACCTTGTAGTTTCGTTAGTTGTTTGCTTTTTCGCGGGTGGTGGATTGTGGTGGGGTCAAAATTGCCCCTGGGGTAGCCGCCTCTTCTGATTCGGAAGCCTGGAAGAAATCGCGTAAGACATGAAAATCCTTACGTTCATAATATTTCTTCAATTCATCCGGACTAGCCTTTATTCTTTCTCCCGAATCTGTTTTTAAGTAAATTACAACCCCAACAATCTGCTGTACAATGTACGGCCCTTCAAATTCATGGGCGAATTATGATACGACATTTTCTGGCGTACAAGACAAAGTGAATTTTCTTTTCAACACCTTATGCCCCCTTTTAAAATCTGGTTCGCGGCGTTTCCAGCTATAATTGAGTATCTGCCGCTTTCTTGCTACATCGGAATTTTCCAAAGCTTCATCATTCAGCTTTTGAATATTTGCCTGTTTAAATTCTGGTTCTCGCTCTTGAACAAAAAAAGTTTGTCTAAAGGAGTCAACATCTTCCTGCCCAGAAATAATTCAGCCAGCGTTTCATTCTTTGTATCATGCTGGGCAGTTCTTAAAGCCCATTTCTGCAATTACCAAATAGTATCGGTTTTT
Source organism: Stegodyphus mimosarum (assembly GCA_000611955.2). NCBI lineage: Eukaryota > Metazoa > Arthropoda > Arachnida > Araneae > Eresidae > Stegodyphus > Stegodyphus mimosarum. Next base: position 1,353,309 of record KK116519.1, on the reverse strand, counting down.
ATTTAACTCGCTTTGGGGAAAAGGGCCAAGAAGGTCTATTCTAAGTCGCGCGAATGCTATTTAAATACCCGGCCGGGCTATAATTAACGTCGTTAATTAAATGACATAACTTACAGGACCTGACATACGCTGTTACTATCTTCTGTAGTTGCTGAAAATACACCGCCTCGCGTACTCTATGCACCGTTTTACTCACCCTTAAATAGCCGGCTGTGGGGCTGTCATGAGGTTCCTGAAAAATACTCAACCGTAGTGTGGCGGGGATGGCTGGTTTCAGTTCGTGGTTTTCATTTGTTGATTTAGTATAGAACAACAGATTATGTATGATCTCGTAATTTTGGGCACTATTTCTAATTGCAGCAAGATCTGCATGTTCAAAATTAACTGGATTCTTTAAATAAGCATAGATATTACCGAATTCTGGATCATTCAGCAATTCAGCTATAATTGTTTCCCGGGAATCTAAAACTTTAGAAGTTAACATAGCACATTTTATTTGATCCCCATTTTCATTCAGTTTAATTCTTGACAAGGCTTCGGCCACTGTATTTTCTTTGTCGGGAGTGTGCTTTATGAAGTTGTATTCTTGTAATTTTAAGGCTTATGTAATTAATCTAGGAGTTATATTCTTTCCAGAATATAATCTACCTACGGCCCCATGATTATGGTAGATTGTAACTGGGGCTTTTTCAAAGTAGACACTAATTTTCTGAACTGCCATTAACACTGCTAACGTTTCCCTTTCTGTCGTTGTGTACTTCCTTTGAGTCTGATCTAAGGCTTTGCTAAAAAATGCCAAGGGGTGCCCTTTTGAGTTAAAACCGCACCAATGGCGTAATCTGAAGCATCCGTCGCGAGCTCCAAGTTCTCGTCCCCTTACGGGAATTTTAACACTGGGGCATTAATTAGAGCTGTTTTCAATTTTTCAAAAGCGGAGTTAGCCTCCGCTGTCCATGCAAACTTGGATTTCTTTCGTTTTAAGTCTAACAAAGGCTCAACAATATCGGCAAAATTTTGGATAAACGAACGATAATATGAGCATATGCCAATAAAAGATGAAAGGTTTTTCGCAGTATTTGGTGGAGGATAATTTTTAATTGCTTTTATTTTAGAATCCTCAGCTTCGATACCCTTAGCTGAGATTTTGTATCCTAAATATCGCTATTCCTTAGTTGCGAATTTATATTTTGCGGCATTAATAGTCAAACCTGCTTCTTTTAATAATGAAAAAACTTCGTGGAGATCTTCCACGTGTTGTTCAATAGTGTCACTAGTTATGATAATGTCATCCAGATAAATCAGAGTCGATTTTCTAGGACGGGACGTAAAATTATGTCCATAGCGTGTTGAAAAGCTGACGGGGCTCCGCAAAGCCCAAACGGCATGCATAAAAATGCATAAGGGCCCGATATTGTAATAAACGCGGTTTTATTCCCATCTTCTGGTTTCATGGCTATTTGAAAATAGCCTGAAGTAAGATCAAGAGTGGTCATATATTTTGTAGACCTAATTTTCCGTATTCTTTCTTCTATTACTGGTAAAGGGTAAATAGCGAATTTAGTCATGCTATTAAGTTTTCGGTAATCAATCGCAAAACGATAAGCTTTTGGATCCGAATGGGGAAGTTATTTTTCTTTTTGCATAGCATACCTGGGCTAGCATATTCACTATTGATGGGAATAAATATTTTATTCCTTAACATTTGTTCTATGTGATGTTCTATTATTGCTTCTTTCTCCTCACCATATCGATAAGGTTTTGGTTTACAAGATTCGCTTTAGTTCTGTCGCATGAGTAACAATTTGTGTATTCCTTGGCTTCTCAGAAAATAACGGACTAAGTTTACTTACGAGTTCTTCCAAGTTGGCTCTTTCGTGTTGTTTTAGATGCTGGAGATCGATATCTGGAACATTTACCTCTTCCACCACCTTTGGCACCATATCCAAGAAAATAGAATTTTCGGCATAGTTTATTGTGGCGTTCGCCGCCCTGAAGATTTCTGTACCTAAAATTACATTGTTTTGCAAATTTTTAACAACAAAAAATAGAACTTTCAAAACTTCATTTTTTACCTGAACGTTAAGCGATAGCTTCCCGACACATTCGCAAAATTTCCCTTGTGCGGCGACGATTTATGTGCTACAATTTTTAAACAATCTTATTCTTCGGAAATTTTTATAGTAGAATTTTTGGCTTAAAGAATTTCCTTCCGCGCCGGTGTCCACGAGTGCATCTACGGGATCTACTAGAACCTGGATTAACGATATTTGCGAATTCTTGATATCACGGTATTTACATACTACTTAAAGGGATTTTGCGATGCACACGGGGTCTGAATTCTCAATTTCTCAAGCCCTTCTATTCGTTTAAATTCTTTCCTCCTGATGTTTGCTGGGTGCGCTGGCGGCCTTTGGTTTTACCGTTTTCATTCTTACTTGTTGACGGCGTGGTTAGAAAACGTTTTCCTCCATTGTATTTGCTTCTTTCTGCGGCCGGCTGGTCGGGAGAACTGCTAATAGGGAACCTCTGGGTAGGAAACCTCGAATTTTCCGCTATTCGCTGATTCTGAAACTTTCCGGCTAATTGGAATAGCTCTTGCAGCGTTCGTGGGTTTCTCAGCTCCACGAAATCTTGTACTGCGGGTAGTAATCTTGATAATATAATTTCAATTACTTCGTTATCGGGCTTCCTTCCATATAGTATATTCACTAGTTTGACTTTACGCAGGATAAACTCGGTAAGGGGTTCGACTTTCCGGTGATATAAGCTGTAGAGTTCGGCTCTAAGTTTCGCACGATCTTTCACGATCGGGAAAGCCTTTAGGAATGCCTCTTTGAAATTTTCAAAATTATAGGTGAGTCTTCCGACTTCCCCGAGTAAGAATTTTCCAATTCCTTTCCACCAAGACTTTGCCTGTCCTCGGAGGACACTCGAGGCAATAGTTACTTTTTGTCTTTCGGGTACCGGATACAACTGAATGTGCGTCTCAGGAGATTCCAGGAATGAAGTGACGGACTTTTTGCCGTCGAACACCACTGCTGGTTTAATTGCTGCTCTCATGGTGTGTATTAAAAAGCCAAATCCATCCAAAAGGTTTGTTACCATCGGGTCTACGACATGTGTCTCTTGTAAGGATGATTGTCCGTCCTGATTATTTACCATTGGATCCGAGTAAGATGTTCGGGCGCCAGATTTAAGGTTCTACTGTCGACCTATTGTGTAGAATCTGGAGAAATAGTGATTGCACAAAAGGAGATTTAAAACTACCCTTTATTAAACTCTTTGAATTATTTACAATGCGTCAACTTGACGCTAACATACTACGCCTCTACTTGGGCGTTAACTTAAAAAGTAGAATCAAAACTCAAGAATTCAAAATATTAACAAGTAGTAGAATTAAACTACAGGGTATTAAACTACAGGGCTCATACAATCCTGTATCCTACAGCCCGTAGATGAGTCTAGTGGCAGCAAGGCCACGTCTAACCACCAATAACTGCTAAGCGGAAGCTTGCGTACAACCACTCACAGAGATTTTCCAGACTCTAGATAGAACACCGATATTTATACATTTTCTCCCACTGGTACAATTTGCATTCCTACACGCGCTACCAAATTTAAATATTCTGACACTGACAGTTAGGATCTTACGCGCACTACCAAATTTAAATATTCTGGCACTGACAATTAGGGGAATGAAGGCTTATAGGAAAGTAACTTAAAATTAAATTTAACTGGTTATTTAAAATAAATATAAATCCCTAGAAGCTCTTCTCTTAAGGGGGTCAAATTAACAATTTTTTGCTGGAACTTGACTGGATTTTCAGCTAGAGAGAAAATTTTTCATCTCGCAATTCTATAGATTTTAATTCGCAAAAATGGTGCCGTTTTAGAAATTGTTTCAGATATATAATTCTAGGAATAAACTTAAAATTAGCTCATATCTCTGTAGTTCTTATCTTAAAATTGTTTGCAATACTTGTAAGTACATGTACGTTTTCATACCTGAGATATATTCAGTTGGTAACAGTCACTAATTCAGAGTTTTGTTTTCATAAACGTGGCATTATAAGCAAAGGAAATGCACTTTTCTAATCTTTAAAACATTTTCTTAAATCAATCTTTTCATGAGTTTAATTATTGCTCTTTTGTTAAGTATTGTTCCTTCCGAATTGCGTGCATTTTTTTCTCGTACTTCAGCAATTTTATAAACCTGAATTTATGCTGATCAATCCTTTCAATAAGCCAGTGGGGAACGCATTTAAAATTTTATGCTTGCCATACGCTAAGACCGATGTCAAACGCGTTTCTAGTTATTTTAATTTAATCAAGTCAAAAAGCAAGAAATTCCATAAAAGTAGAGATATTGAATAGCACTCTTAAGGACAAATTTTAAATTTGTTACTAAAGGTAATTTGTATTATTAACCCTTACAAGATTTTCATAATAAACTAGAAGCAAAGTTCTATAATGATTGTGAACATAATAATAATGATATCAATTTTGAGTTGATCGAAGATGAAATATTAATTATCAGTTTTGTAGTTTAGTTTAGATGCTAGAAAGATCTCAAGAGGAAAGTTTTCAAAATTTTCGGACCGTTACCTTATGTAACATTACGTACTCCTATCATGCGTTTGCGCGAAAGGTAAAATCTTTACATTATCTTTCACAAGGCTTAGAAAATAGACGGTTTCCACATTGTTACAAATCAGCTGCATGTAACTTAAGCTCGTCTTTCAAATTATTGGGTCATTCCATAAATAATGCTTAATTTTGAATACTTTTTTTTCATAATTAAGATAAACAAAATTCTTTTATGATTTAGAATACTCTTTCTTCTTCCTTTGCTATTTCTTAATAGTTACGATGGGATTTTATTACACTAGGTTGTGTAGGACGCCCTCGTCGAGCTCTACAGAACTTTCACGTAGACAAACATCTTCTAAGCTATAGTCTCGACTTCAGAATTTCTGGAACCACTGCTGACACTGGATTAAGTTTGTTTTTAGATCCACTTGTACTGCATTAATATTCCTATTAATAATTATGTAATTGAACTCATAAAGCAAAACAAACCAAATATGCTTTATCACTTTGATTTAGTTTTGAAAAAAGTATCTACTGACTTCGAACTGAATTCTTCAAAACTTGCACTGAGAATAAGAACAAGATAAAATTACTAAGTTTTTATAGCAAGCTGATGTAGGCAATTTGACACGTTTCACACCGTCTTTTAGTTTAGCTAAAAAAACCCTAGTAATTTAGCAGATTACAAAACATAAATGCATTACTTAGAAAACTAAGAAAAAGGAGTATATGTGTTTCTTGTTTATTTATTTTTTTAACAAAAATAATGTAATATTTCTTAAAATTAAATTTTTTTTTTTGTGAAATTTAATACGTTCTTTATTTATGATGTGTAACGCTGGTAACATGAAAATTTGAAGCATAATTACAATTAATGAAAGAAGTTTCTAACGCCCTGGACTATATACCTCGTACAAAATTGTTTTGTTTTAATAAAATATGTTATTTATCTAAATTTTATCAAATTTCTTTTTGTATTTTAATAAATATTTGTTACTTTTAGTAAGTGTATGGTAATTCTGCTTTAATTTTTTTTTCAAATTTTAGCAGTCTTTGAGCATTACAGCTGAAAAATCTTAGATGATGTTTCTAAAAATTTCCCTAAATGTTATTGTATTCAATACACTGATCTGAGCTTTCACCATTATGCTAGTTGCAAATATTTCAAGTTGAAATATTCTTCTGAGCTTAGGTTCTTTTAGTACTTTTCTGGGTATATTTACTTTCAGATTTTAAATCCATTATGAGGACGTTTGATTCCTGTTTGATATTATTTGGGTAAAAATAAGTTATAAAAATTTTGTCAAAAATATTGTCCTTCCAGTTTGGGAGAAAGATGACGATAAGATTTTATAGTGCCAATTTTCTGTTTTACGGATAATTCCCCCTACTTTCCTAAAGGACTTTTTATTGGATTAAGAATAATTTACTAATCTGGAATTCTCTTCTATGAAAACTTGCATAAAATATGAAATTTCTTATGCAGGGTGATCACAAAAACAGTTCCCCGATAAATGAACCCCTAACGGCCCATCTGCTTAATCTCTCGAAATAAAATTTCAAATATCGATATTTGAATGAACAAATATTGATATTCGATATTGTGATGTTTTAAAGCAATAGAGCTCACCCGGTTACGGTTGCAATCAAATCTTTTGAAATTTTCGAACAGCAACATTTCCTACTCAAATATGAAAAACTACAAATGGCGCGCTCGAAAACGCATGCTGGTCAGCTCATTGAAAACTATAAATGGAACTGGAACGATATACGTATGACAGAAATTGCCGCCGTGAAACATTTGCAAAAAGCATCATAAACTACCAATGACAACACAAGAGGGGAGAGGGAGGGAAAACTTTTATTGAAATTACAAGTTTTCAACGTGCTCACCTTCGCAGACGATAACGCATTACATGTGGAGATTGTTGACAACAATGTCGAACGTACCATCGCAGGAGGAAATCTGTATAATTTCACTTTATGGCATATTTCAATTCTGACAAATCTCGTGGATTTGATGTTACGTTAGACTTCAGGTAACTCCAGAACCAATCCGTCGAAGTGAGGTTCGAAGCAATCCGTCGAAGTGAGGTTAAGGGATCACTGACCACGAAATTATAAAAATGGGGGAGATGACTCTATCTTCAAAGTACTGTTGCAGCACTTTGTCAAACACATGTCGGCGATGAGTGAAGAAGCACCATTTTGCATCCATACAGTGTCATGAAAGGCATTTCGCTGCTGCAATTCTGGAATTATTTTATTCCGCAAAATTTTTCTATACCGAGCACTTGTGATTAAATACGCTTTCGTACCTGTGGAAATGACCTCTTTGAAGATGTATGGACCGAGAACGAATGTGATTGCGATACCGCATTACACAGTCACTTTAGCTTCGCTTAAAGCCTTTGATGTCACACCCTGAGGATTTTCGTCAGCCCAGTAAATGCAATTCTTGGAGTTTACTTGTTCATATTATCCTCAATGGCCACCTGCTATCTTTATTATATCTGGTAAGAAAAAAAAATGGCAAAGTCGACACGCCGTTGCATTTACTTTGCAGTTACGAGCAACGTCTCCGGTAACTTTGCAATTTTGTGTTTACTGCGATCCCCCGACATCACTTCGACGGATTTCTGGTTCTGGGGTTATCCGAAACCTATGTTGTGTACATAAAGTCCACGAGAGGCCATAGAACATGAAATTATGCAGATTTATCCTGTGATGTTACATTAGCTACTGTTGTCAACATGCAAGCAATGCGTTATCGTCTGTGAAAGTGGGTATGCTGAAAACCTGTAATTCCAATAAATAAAGGTTTTTTTGCCCCTTTCCTCTTTTGTAGTATCATGGTCCTTTAGAATGCTCCTCTTTGCAAATGTTTAACGCTGGCAGTTTTCGTCATATGTGTATCGTTCCAACGCCATTGATGGTTTTCAATGCGCTGATCAGCTTGCGCTGGAAAGAAAAGAATGAGTGTTACCATTCGAAAAATTTCGAAACTTTTTTACTGCAAACGTAGGTGTGGGAGCTCTGTTGCTTTAAATAATCACACTCTAGAGCACTTTCATTCAAATAATATCTGAAATTTCATTTCGATTGCCTGAGAGGATAGGTCGCTAGGGGTTCTTATGCCGGGAAATTTTTTTATGGCCACCCAGTATATTTACTAAAATGTGTGATGTGATCCAAATTGAATGCCTGAAAGTAAATTTGATTTATTTGATTTATTTCTTAGGTTGGAGCCATGGGTTTACTACATTCGAAGCGCGTTGTATGTGTTAAAATTCTCTGATGACAAAATTTATATGTTTACGTACGAGAACAATCAAATTTTTACATAGCTTATCACTGTGCGTGTACTTTGGTTTAAGACTTTAAAAAATAAACAGAACTTCTTGTTACTCTTGCTTGATGCTAAGAAAAGTGCCCATGTGTTCGAAAAGTTGGCCGACAATATTCGTTAGGACAGTTTTATTTGAAATATAAAGTATATTACCATTTCATCTTTGAAGTAGCGTCAATCGAAATACACATACGTGTTCCAACGCCCTTAACGTTCCTTATTGCACTAAAGGAATGATTGTACTGGTATGTGTGGTAGCTTGGCTATCACATCGTTTTGCATGTCTCGAACACCTGGAGGCAAAGGGAGTGGGGGAATATGGGAAATAAGGTGGTTGTGGCACGACAGAGATCTCTTTTGGGGTTAACAAATCCTTGACCAACAAACCATGTAACTGAGAACGTTTTCGTTGAGCAGAGTGCATTCTACTCTTCGCTTCTTTGATCGGCTTCTTCGCACTTAGTCGAAACTCATTTTGCACATTATCCATCTTTAAAAATGTACTCTATCGGCAAAGTTTCATGATGAATGATGCTCAAGTTATTAAAGAAAACAATCAGCATAACTTTTACTTCTGACTTACTGGATTGTGCTCTTTTTTGGTCTCAGAGACGTAGGCGTGCGCCTTTTTGCCTTTTGTATTCAGGTCGTAGGCGAAAACCTTAAGCTTCTCCGCTCAAACAACTAACTCAAAATTTGATGTAGTGCTGAACACTTTAAATATTCTTTAAAACTTCGTTTACTCTGTAACAAGTATACAACGTAAGTATGCTGACCTAGATCATGTCATTTTAGGTACTTCTCCTACTCAGAGTATGCTAACACTGTCCAGCCAAATTCATGTATATTAAGCAGAATGCATAATGACGCGATTATATCGCGAACGTTTTGAGCTCAGGGTGTATATTTCTCTCATATACAAACTTCAAACTTTTGTACGATGCACTGAATGCTCTTTTTCTTAGATAAAAAATGCCAAGCATTTTTTTTCTGGCTTTCAAAACTATTTTTCTGGCATTAATATTCAACTGATTTTGATAGAAATAAATTGAAATCGAAAGGAGATGTAGTTGTTTCTACAAAAATATAAAAAACCTCTCCCTGAAGAAGATAATTGCAGTAATTTTTCTTTACTCTTAATGCATACGCACTCTTCTGGAAAGAATAAAACGGTTAAGCTAGAACAGCACGCACTGAAGAGAAGCTGCAGCTCCAGATGTGAAAATTATTTAAAAATAAATTGCTAGTTACAAGAATTTTTGCGTAAAAAAATTTCATCTCTTCTTCGCAACATTTAGAGACTCAGTAGGGTTTCAAATCCGGAAACGTGAAGGATTCGAACTAAGGATCCTCCAGTTGCTAGCTGGACGTGCTAACCACTTATACCAAGAGAACACGCATGAGAAATGGTTTGTAGATGTAGTTGTTTTTATAATAATACAATAACTTTTCATTAAAGAAAGAACATTGCAATAGTTTTCTTTGCTTTTAATGCATACGCACAGCTCTGGGAAGTGCGAATTTCGGAAAAGAAGGCATTGACGTATGCAATTGTCTAGCTTTCTTTCTTGCGGGTGTAATACCGGTCCCTTTTGTGATGTAGCTTGTGAAACATTCTCGATGATGAGACGACTAAATTAATGCTGATTTTGACTATTTCCGACAAACATTTAACAGGCAAAAATAAATATTAACAAGCAAAATATGTTAAAGACACTTTATTTAAATTCCTAACGTTCGTATATAATACGATTAAAATGAATAAGAAATAAAAAGTGCAATAATATTCTTTAAATTAAAAGTATAATTCTGTGAAAATGAGAATTAGAAATAAATATATACTATTAAACTACAGATTTGCTAATTCAAATTTGATTCTTTTAGATACGTGGCGTCAACGTTATATCTGTATCAGAATAGATGGAAACCGATATCAAAACATTTCATTTACAGATGACCTTGTTGACGTATACTCAATGTATACGTGATTATGACTTGTTGAACATACTGAAAATTACATCTAATATTTAGCTCTAACTTAAACATATAAATCACAGGACAAGACGAAGAGGGGAAAAAAAAACTGCGGAATATTTCCCGCGCTCCGTGTTTGTGATAAGGCACTTACAGATTATCCGTGGGTCAAGTACTTACCCATCTAGTTGTTCAAAGTCAACCGCCTAAGCGGCAAATCTCAGTAAGAATTCGTTGAAGTATCTTCCAATAAGCAAACATAAGTGGGAAAATCGTTCCGCGCGTTATTTTGATAAGGACAGCGAAAGAAGAATGAAAAAATAAATCTATTTTACTTTTCAGGCAAGTTTTATCTAGAGAAGTTTGCTTTTGAAATTGTACGGTGGATTTGTATTTGAGAACAGGCGTGGCACAATATGTATACTATACAAACGGCTTTTCACTATCCCAGCAATTATTAAAATAATTATGCAGAGTAGGACCAAATAGCTTCAGAAAACTGAATAAATAGAAAGCTGAAGCCGAGTTATCCAAGAAATGAGAAATAAGGGAGGGAAAATGAAAGATATTAGGTAGAAAAAGTGATGATATTAATTCTGTAATAAAATAAAAGAATATTGTCGTTTTCTGAAGCTTTAGCATCACTTTAAAAGAATGTTGCCATTTTAAGATGAAATTTTATTTTTGAATCACCCCGTGTGAAATAAACAGGGTGATTCAAAAATGGCCGTATGTAGAAATGAAAGCGACTGTATTTCTCTTTCAGTTTTTTTATCTGAATTCGAGAGGGTAGAAATATTCTACTAGGCAGAGTCTGACACCTGCAGGAAGGTCTTGGACATTTGCAGCAGGGAGCATCTGAACAGGAAAGCAATTACGCATAACACTATCACCAACATGATCCTAAAGGCAGAGGCGTAGCTAGGGATTTTATCGCCAGGAAACAGCTGAAGGTTTCGCGCCTTCTGTTGGGCAAAATGCAGTGAGGAAGAGAAAGAAATTTCTCCCTGGATGGTGCGCTCAGGAAAAGGTGTGCGCCTTTCCTCTTCCCCCCAGCTACGTCATTGCCTAAAAGCTAAAAAGGCTGGAAAGGGTGAAGCCAAGCCAAGGAACGACAGACCACGAACGATGAGGCAATTTCGATATAGTATTGTCAGTGAAGGGTAAGGTTTCGCAGAACATGTGGAGACGAGTTTGGCGTCAATCAGTGCAAGTTGTAACTGCTGCAGCACCTAAGTAAGGACTGAGGATTGGAATTAAGCCGAAGGGAAAGATCGGAATTTTGCGAATGGGTACAAATGCAGCTCCATGAATATACCGATTTCCGATGCGGCATCCTGTTCATCGATAAGGCTAATATTTATGTTCGTGCTGATGTCTGTTTCCAAATTATACGGTTTTGATGTCATAAGAGTAGTCACTGGTTCGACGTCTTCAAAACGCATCAGAGTGGTGGTAAAGGGATGATCGCGTATGGGATTTGGGACGCCAAATTCATTGGCCACAATCTCAATCAAGGCATTTTTAATGTAGATACATGCTTTGCTTTCTTCCAGTATACTGTCACGTCCTTAGTTCTGAACGAGGACGGTGCATTTCCCGTGTTCTTTTAACAGGGCGTCGGTCCTCTCCTTCCAACTATGGCACATGAGTTTATGGCACTGTCTCCAGTTCCTCACGATAACGTTAATGCATTAAGTTATTTTGCCGTAAACATTCAAAACGATCATTTATTCGAGAAGGGTAGTATTTTCTATATTGGTATCCTGGTGCTATGTATTTCAACCTAAAAGAACAGTTCCTCAGTCATTGGACTGGTCGTTGAGGACGCGTTATTTGTTCTCTGAGTACTACGGACTGACTCATGGACTTTTCTCTGCAGATTCACTTGAAGGGTTGTTTATTAACAGAAAATTATGTACTTTGGCTACTTGCAAGGCCGGACTTTTCGATACATTTCTCAGAGACTTAGCATTCACTTTGTTCGACGGTAAGCTTAATATGTCAAACGCATTGTGTACATTCACGAAAACAGAGCAGATTTAATATATATTGTAATCACCTTCGTAATAAAAGTACTTTGCCTTTTGAATAGCCACATATGGTGATCGCTTTTCACTGCAATCAAAATACAGGGTGTATCTGAAACTCTTCAACAAACTTAGAGGGATGATAGTACTTCATCAAGACGAAAAATGCACCGGAACATGGGGTCGCAAATGACGTTTAAAGGGTGAAAATCGAGAAAGTGCTTCTGGAGATGGACAAACTAAGACAAGAAAGAAACACTCCAGAAAATTATTTATTGCACAGAATAGGTACAGCTCGTGATGTAAAGAGAAAACAAAAAATTTACAACAATGTTCAAAGTGTCGACCGGGGACATTATCACACAGAGTACATCGACGGAGGAACGACTGGCGGACACGCTCGAAGATTACGGGAATTTCCTGCATTTTTGCTGCAGCGGTCACAGAAATTTCTTTCAATTGGACTCTTAACGGCAAGAGATAGAGACTTCACACAGATATGTAAAAAGGTAAAAATATTGTAGGTTTTAGTGCTTATTTTATAAACTATGAAATGAGAAGCATAATTGTATGTACAATTTTAAAGTAGTAGTAGCTGATATTATAAATCGTAAACCAATAGGGTAAAATACGCGTAACCGAAATGCAGTTTGTTAAGACAAGAAAAAAGAAAGCATTGAATCAGTGAACAGGAAAGACAGGCATCTTAATTTGTTCTTACTTTTTTTTAAACCAATGTTTTTCATAGTTTGAGATAAATACATATTTCATAATTTAAAAAAAAGTGACCTCAGTGTATTATGGGCGAAAATAATGGAAGATGAGTTCTCTGTGTGTAGGGGATGACTTCTAGTATCTACGCACATTTATGATTCATGCGAATTAAAATTTTATTTGATCTAAAATACTTCTCTGAAAGTAAATTAACTACTAAGGAAATGGAAAGTAAGTTGTTGTTATTCGATGAAGAAGATCGGTGGGTTAACTCTGATATTCAGTATTCCAAAAGAGATCTTTGAAAATAAGGTCTTAAAACGGTTACTTATATGATAATATAAGTGCTTTTAGATTTTCAATTGTTTAATAAGTTGCCATTTTTTGTAATTATACAGGCATTTAAGGTAAAGAAGTATTAATTCATTATGCGTGTTTTTTACTTCATACATAGGACATCGGTTTGGCAATTTAGGAGTGATAATTCCAACACAGAAGAAATTAAATCCTTTTTTTCAGCACAGATCCATAATACTTTCTTTGTGTATTTAAATGACAATAAAAGGCTTAAAAAGGGAAATTTGAAGTTCACTTCATGAAAATGAGTTCAAAAATAATTATTAGTGGAAAAAGAATGTTACTAAAATTTTACTTTTCCTACTTTCTCTAAAAATTTTCTATCCCTTTTAGCCTCGATAAATAGAGTTCTGCAGTAGTACATTAACGTAAAGTGTTCTTAAGGCCCGTTTCCACTACTGCGTATGCGTTTCTCCAATCAGCGAGCGAATTCATTTTGATTGATATCTGCTGTCCGTCGACGGATGACGGAACGGATGATGTTCAACAACGTTCAACTTCTATCCGTAGGTCTGCGGAAACCCTGGGGTCACGTGGTAAAAAAGGAGCAATAAGGTGTCACCAAAAAGTAATGCGGCAGAAGTAGCGATTAACGCTGGCTCAGGGAAAGAATGTTTTGCTAAAAAATACTTATTTCTGAACTAACATTATAGCTAGAAGTCTGCGTACTGAAAAAGACAGCAATCAGCTGAATTTAGATAAAAAAAGATAAGAAAAATAAGATGACTGCAACTACAGTACTAGTTCGCAGAGAGCAGTGATTACTGTCAAGGCAATCAGGCGCAAAAAATATAATACCAAGTCCATGAAATAGGAAAATTTGTTCTGAAAATTATTTCCTGGTTCTGCATACACATTTACCTTTAATGATAATGAACGTTTGACTATATCAGACTGCTATAGCAAATCAGATATGGCATGAAAAGATTTGTTATTTTTTTCTTTTCAAACAGGATAAACTAAAAACATTAATTATAAATTAAATTTAATATCCTTTTAAATATTCCACTGCATTAAAGAGTATGTTAAATTTGTATTTCTCTATTTACAAACATACCTTTTTGGCTAACATATATCTGTAATCACATGGAATATATTTTTAGCAGTCCGCTTAACTTCAATCGGAACGCGGCTTTAAAAAATAATGTTTTTTGTAAGCTATGTTCTAGAAGCCGAAGGACAAACTCTGGTGAATTTTTTAGACGATAGCACACTGAAATAGGATTAAAAAAATTTAGTTTTATGAATTCAGTTACTTGAAAATGTATGAAAGCCAAAATTGCTAATCGCGTCAGTGTGGCGGTAACGTAGTGGTAAAGCTGAGGGTAGCGAACTGTGGCCCTTTTTGAGTCGTGAGTTCGAGTCTGATACTCTTTTTCCACCCTGTTTGCAACTTTCTTAGCTCCGTATTCCAATTTGATCTATATCTGTGTTTTAAAACTTATTTCTATTATTGTGTGCATTAAATATAATGTTTTATTTATGCTTTTATTTATTTAAATTTTCCCCTCAAAGAATTTATTTTGAAAGTATAATATAATACGAATTTAAGATATACTCCCTGTATATATGAATATTTTTTTTTCGTTTCACTTTTATGTGAATGTACATACAGGGGATGAGACTTTGGGATGTTTCCAGCTCGAATCTTTCAATACCAATGAACATGAGACAGTATTAATGCCCTGAACATTTTTAATAAAACAATTTTTAAAAAACGTATTACAATAATTGCGGCTTTCATATTTAAAAGAATTTAAATTAATTTGCTTTGATGAAGTTCTTTTATTTAATTTATAAACATAAACTAAAAAATGCCGATGAAGATTTTTATCTCCAAATGTCGCCAAGGTAGTCGTCATAGTACGTAAGTACCAAATAATATTTTATGGATTATGCATAAAACATAACTGCGCATAGTGCATTTTAAAACAAACAAGATTTCTAATAAATTATCCAGCTATGACACTGAAGAAATTGATGCTAAAACTTTATATACTATCTATTTTCTCCTCAAATTTGCGCATAATTTTAAAAATATACGATCTCGCATAGCAGTCAGCGGTATACAAGCATAGCAAATTTTGTCTAAATATTGTGAGCCTTTCTTTACAGTTGCTATAATTTTTAAAGTACTAACTATTTTTAAATGTGTTTCACTTTTTGTATTTGTTTTGCAGTAACAGTACATTTTAGTTTTAATTATATACTATTTCGTTAATACTTAAGTCTTCTAGAAACGCAAAGAAATTTTTAAAAATTACTCCAGCTTCTATGCAGTTAGAGATGTTCATAGTATGCGTTATAACCTTACTTATTTAAAAATTGTTAAGTTGCTTTACTTTCACAGCTCATAAGCAGAACTAAAAATTTTCAATAACATCGAATTTAAGTATTTTAAAGCGTTCGAATCTCGTAAGTTAAATCAGAGACATCTGGTGACAATGAATGCAGTTGACCACTGAATTTCCGTAAGCGTAAATCCAACGCAATAGTGTAAACGATTGTCCGTCTGCGTTTCTCCCAGTACGCTACGCGTTGGTAACACACTAATGGAAACGGGGTTTTATTCTTCAATATATAATATAAGCTTAATAAAATCAGCCTAACTTCTTTAACACAGAACAACTGAATCAGATATTTTACAAATATTCCTTTATCTTTTTTCGTTTTTAATTTACACCAAAACTATATATCGTAGGAGAGAGAAATTCATTACGTAGAACATATTTACTTCCCTTGTATTACAAGAAATTAGTCAGGGTTATTATTTTGATAAATTCAAATCATTATGTTTGAGATAAAAAGGAAATTAATGCAAACCTAAGACTAAAAAACTGGCAAATTAGAGAAAGTAAAATTGAACGATAAAAGGCTTCGGTTGTTTGAAAGTTTTAAATAATATATGTGTTAGTTAGAATTACTCACTCGATTTCCTAATAGTTTGATTCTGATGGTGTGCATTAGGCTTTTTCAAATACACTTCTTGACATTGAAAATGCAACACCAAGAAGGTTTGGTCAGAAATTTATGTAAATTTTAGAGTAGACGCACGTCACTGAGTTACGCGAATGATGTGAAATGCGCAGCTCTCCGATATAAGGGATAAGGGAAGATAAGGAATGTGAGCTGGATAAGTTGCTCATAATTGGCAATATCCCAGCAATAGTTGTCCAGACTAGACTAGAAATGGGCAACATTCGTGTCGTTATTTCTGCCAGACGAACCATCGAAGAAAGTTGATTTTTATCCCGATGGATACGTGTAATAGGAGAGAATGCCAGGCTGCCGTCAACGAAGGCACTTCCAGCAGATAGACGATTTTACGAGGGGTATGGTGATCGGACTGAGAAGGGCGGGTTGCTCCTTACGTCAAATCGCAGCTGATACCCACATGGATGCGAGTACGGTGCATCGGCTATGGCGAACATGGTTGGAACAAGGGAATGTGGGAAGAAGGAGGGGTGCAGCTGCAGCCAGAGTGACGTCAGCACGCGTGGATCGACGCATCCGCCGATAAGCTGTGGCGGTTCCGCAAGTCACTTGTACCGCGATTTTGCAGCATGTGCAATATACCCTGGATGTTGACGTGTCGACGAGAACCATTTCCCGTCGATTGGTTGAACGTGGCCTGTACTCACGGCGTCCGTTAAGAAGACTGCCATTGACCCCACAGCATAGACACCAACGTTTAGAATGGTGCCGGACTGGAGCGATGTGGATGACATAATAACGAAACGTCGTTTTCTCAGATGAGTCACGCTTCTGTTTATCCAGTGACAGTCGACGTCGAGACAGATCTAATTCCGTAGTAACTGTGAAACGCCCCACCGCGCGACAATGTGGCATAATGGATTGGGGCGCTATTGCCTACGATTCCAGGTCACCTCTAATTCGTATTCAAGGCACTATAACGGCCCAACGATAGTTGGATAATGTACTGCGGCCGGTGGCAATCCCCTACCTTCGGGGGCTGCCTAACGCAATTTTTATAACGCCCGACCACACAGTGCTCGCATCTGCCAACATGCTCTGCAAGGTATACAGATGCTTTCCTGGCCACCGTACTCTCCTGACTTGCCACCAATCGAAAATGTGTGGGATGTGATTAGATGCTGTTTGCAGACTCTGCCCCTGCCTCGTTCAGAAGACGAACTGTGGCAAATGGTTGAAAGAGAATGGAGAGCAATACCTCAGGACACCATTCGCACTCTTATTGACTCTATGTCTAGACGTGTTTCTTCCTGCATCGCTGTTCGCGGTGGTCCTACATCCTACTGAGACGACGCCGTTCTCGCTCTGTATTCTGGCTATCATTTTGAAATAAAGATCACTTATTGCTGCTTGCTGGCTCTGTTTTTTTTTTTTTTTTCAAATTTCATCACTTTCTGACCACTCCTTCTTGGTGTTGCATTTTCAGTGTCGAACAGTGTACGTTGTATTGTCCTCCGTAACTATACGGAGTATGCACGAAATCAGTGAATAATCTATAAGTATAAATATCTGATTTAACTAAATTCTTCAGAGTTATAAGAAATACTCCTCCCAGATTCAAACCAAATTTCGCGATATTATCATACTATAGCTATCAGGCACTCCAGTAGTATACTTCAGTAAAAAGTCGAAATATGTGATTTTACAGCTAACTTTCCTTTTCATTGAGTATCATGTTTGGTTGACTGATTACGGTGCAATCATTTCTTTGAGTTTTCCACGGTGAATAAAGCAACGCAGATGAGGGAATAAATTGAAAAATGATTGTTTTAAGAGATCAAGCTGTAGTTCTCACGACAGCAATGTAATTTCAGTAGTAAAAAAAAAAGGTAAAATGTGTGCAGTACTGTAGAGACATTAGGTTATTTAGAAGCAGGAGAGATGAAAAATGAACAACGACTTCACCGGGCCTCGAGCTATGGACCTCTGGAATGCGTGCGCAGCGTACTGACCAGTACACCACGAAGGCATGCGAAGAAGGCGGGAGAAATACCTTATAGTACAAATCAGTCATATATATGACTGATTTGTACATATATATATATATAAGTCAGCAATGTAAGTCAGAAGAAGGTAAAGTCGGAAAATATAGATAGTGTTGTAAAGAATTAAAGATATTTTTCTCTTTCAGCATCTTAATAATATTTACGCCTATTTGAAAGATCTCGATCACTCCGAACAGCAAAATAATGGGAATTAGGAAAAGGTTGCCATCTATAAAATCACTGATAACCTTCTGTTCTATTCGAAAGGAACAGGTATAGATACAAGGTAGATCAGCAGCTCTGTAGACCCATAGATGACTGAGGTACTGTTGAACCTAGCTAACTGTTAAGTTTTTGCCTCATTTCTGCTGAGAGTCTCCCACCTTACCTTACACTCTTGAGAGGACTTTTCGGCTCGCCGTGAATTTTGAGAGCCCTCTTGTTGCACAGACCTCACAAACATCCATGTCTTCTCTGGGATTCGAACCGTAGCTCATCGGTATGGCAGTCAGCGTCCTTAACCATGTGAAGTTTAAAGACATGAAAAATTTCCTTGAAAAAATTTCTTCTTTATTTAAAAAAAAGCCTATATTGTATATGTATATATATATATATGTATATAGAGAGAGATAGTACAAAATGTATCTTCATTTTCTAACGCTCTAATGCTTTTTCTTAAATGGCTTTTCTATTGCCTTTTTCTCTTTGATAGAGCAGATTATAGGAGACATAAAATATGACAGAAAACTACTAACTTCTCACGACGTAGTTTATTTAAAAAAATTTTCGTTTCAAATACTTATGGAATCTCTACCGTGCTCCTGCGTTATTATCTATAGGAAAACTTTTAAATTAGTGATTGGGAAGAAGTTTTTTAAAAGGAAATTCCTGCATTTTTTTTTATTTTTCAAATGGGTCCAAAGAAACTGATCCACAGTACAAGTAATTTAACCAATAATAATAATAATAATAATAATTGTTTGTGTAAATTTAATGATGTGAACCATTAGTTTGAAATTTTAAGGTATCACCAATTTGCAAAATAGACATATTTCGAATTATTGTTATTACTACTGTTGTTATTCTTATGTAAGAAGAAATTATTATCTCTTAGCATCAATAGTGAGGAAAGCAGAAAGATGCAAGTAAATTTTAAAGATAAACAAATTCTTATATTGCACAGCTTTTTAGGATTTTAGAAACTAGAAAACGTGAGAAATCAGCAATAATTTCGCCTGTTTCGAATTAAAGAGCTTCTTATTGCTAGACGAACGTGCTATCAATCACACCACGAGGGCACGCAATGGGGAAAGGTAAATCCTTACTATAAGAGCTTAAATTTTGCTTCAATAACAGGAAACTAAAAATTGTCAGTAATCCGAAATTAAAAACGTTTAAACTCATACAAAGAAAAACAACCTATCCTAAAGTAAGAAAAACCGTAGAATTAGAATGTTCATTATTCATGGACATGAACACTTTCCTGGTAAATGAAAATATTGAAAAAAAAAAAGAATACTTTGGGGTCCTTTCACAATGCAGAATAAAATTTTAGAGAGGGGATTGTGGGTGTATTAAAATAAACATTCTCTTTCAAACATTTTTTTAAACATTCTTTAGGAAGATTTCCGCAACCAGTGATCAAGTACACTGGTGTGCAAAAATTAAGGACGAGACGGTTTTTTCAATATAACATTGTACAAAAGCTTTCCAAATCAACACATTGAATACCGTAAGATCCCCAATACGTAAGGACATGAGTAATGTAAGCAACACTTACTAAAAGAGAAATCAGAGGGATAAAAAGAAGCTTTATTGAAAAAGTAGCATGGAGCGCAATGCGACTAAAAGCGGAAACATCCCTGTGATGCGTGTTCAGCAAGAAACATCCGGTCTTTAATAGCGGATATGATCTCCCCTGACTGCTAGGCAGGTTTCACATCACTCGTGCATGCTGGATATGTGGTTGTTAATGAGCTGTTGAGACACTGCTGCTCGTTCCTCTTGTAGCACCAATCGCAGTTTCGGAATCGTTACTGGCGATAAGTTAGTGCTGCCACGGGTCTCCCTAGTAAGTTCCGTACATGCTTGACGGGATTTAGATCCAGAGACCTTGCCGACCAATCCATGTGTTCAATATCTTCACTCTCCAACAGCTCTTCGACAGTAACTGTGCGATGAGGTGGAGCGTTGTCGTCCATGAAGAGGAACTGAGGACCCATAGCCCTTGTGAAAAGACGCATGTAAGGAAGAAGAACCTCGTTACAATAGCAGTTCCAGGTGACGAACCTCCTTGGGAGATATGAAGGTCGGTCCGGCTACCAAGCATTATGTCTGCTCGAACGAGAACTCCGCGACCTCCAAAACAGTCCCTTTTGATGATGTTGAAGGGGTTATTGCGTGTTCCCCGCTCTGTCCAGATGTGTATGTGTCTAGAATCGCAACTCAGACTAAATCTGCTCTCATCTGTAAAGAGTACTCGTCCCCATTCATTGTCTCTCCAATTCCGGTGTTCCCGGCACCACAGAGAACGCCTTCTCCGATGGGCAGGCGTTAGAGGTACACACCGTACAGGGCGTCGTGCAAACAGACCACCACCGTGCAGTCTGGCCACGGTAAAACGCGATATCGGTCGTCCAGTCGCCTGTGTCGTGTGTCTAGCGATTTCTCCTACTGTCTGCCGCCTGTTTCTTCTAGCCTGTAAGGCAATATACCGGTCATCTGCGGGTGTGGTTCCTCGTGGACAACCACTACTAAATCCCCGGATAGCTAGCTGTTCCTATAGTTTGAAGTTGTCTCCAAAGTCGTGAAACGATGCTGTGAGCAATTCCGAACTCTGCAGCCACACTTGTCACACTGCGATTCGACCCAATGATTCGACCTCGGGTAAAAGCATCCAGATGTCGTCTAACAGATTGATTATTCGCCATTTCTCGCTGAGGCAGCAACTCGGTGTGATTTTAACTGCTATACGGCGTGCAATCCCTTTGCCAGAAATACTGATCTTACAGCGACAACATGCTTTATGCTACTCAGACACTCCCCGATTACGTCTACCTGCATATTTGCGCATGTGCTACCGTACATCACCTTACTTAATCTCCTGATTGGTCTTTCTGTCCGCTCTGCCTCTTCGTTCAGCTGATATGCTAATTTTTGGACTTCGTCCTTAATTTTTGCACACCAGTGTATAGTAGAGACTCTTAAGTATCGGGACCTCTTAATAGCCGACCTTCAGTCATCCGAATTGACTGTTCTTTCTTGTAAACTAAGTAAAATCATGCAGTTCAGCTTGCTGTTAATTTATTTACGTATATTTATTTTTTACAATTTTTTTTAAATCATGTAAAATTAATAGAGCACAATAGATATTTTTCAACATATTAAATTAATTTAAATGCACGCGTACGGTATATAGCTTGGCTTGTAATGCTCTGTAAATATATGACCTACAAACATTAATCAAAAAGCAGTTACGTGTTGTGTGTAGGTTTACCGTTGTTATGTTTAGGCCGTGAGTTTTCGTTCAGCAATGAAATGTGTTTCTTTTCTAAAAAATAGAATGAACAAATTTTGCAATGTTATATCAATATTATTCTTTCCGAGAGGATAAAAATCTATCATTTGCAATACTTTAAGCATTGGTTTGCAAAAGAAAGATATCCTATTATGCAAATTTTTGGTACTTTA
>KK116519.1:1266514-1324134 GCA_000611955.2 Stegodyphus mimosarum | reverse complement strand
GTCCGTTCAATGCTGTTCTTTCTCGGCAGTTCTAATCCGATTCGCAGCTTCCTTGACTAGCACTGCTCGTCCTTCATCCGCTCGCTGTACGAACTGTGAAACATGATACAACGGGTAAAATCTCCAGCAGCCAAAGAAAATTTTAGGCCGAAAGTTAATTACGCCGCTGGAGAAATAATTCTTTGTACGGAAGAGAGCTCCGGAATTCCAAATGAAAGACATTCAAAAGGTAATTGATGAGGCAGTTAAAACTTCAGACATGGCACGGGAGAAACAAAAGATGTACTGTGAGAGGAATCGGAGGGAAGTCAATTATAATGGGGAAGATCACTTTTTAAAATCAAGCATTCTTTATCATCGGCAGGCGAAGAACGAATAGCGAAATTTTCCTCGATTTCAAGGATCTTACATAATTGAAAGAATTAGGGAAGCTGTGGTGTATTTGAAAGATAAAACTGGGGAACAATTAGTGGCAAATGTGAACCAAATTAAACTGTATTATGCTTGAAATAAAATGCAAATCTTTAAGAATACTTTACAGGAAACTCAAGCGTATAATGCGAATACCACGAGAAGCAGCGACGGCGAGCAGACACCATCTACAAAAAGAAAGGTAACTGCGAATACAGAGGAAAAGGTAAAGAAATCTAGGAAGCAAATAGAGCAAGAAAGGCCAAGAGGCCAAGACACAATGAATCCATGAGATAACGCCAAATGCCAAAGGAGAACCAAGTTACGCGAAAATTCCAAAGGAAAGTTCTAGCAGCCGACACAAATTACGCGGAGGAATCGACGCCGAGACTGCTATAGAACAAACGGCCAGCCGAACAAGTCTCTGAGACTCCAAGGAAAGTCCACCATTCTCATGTGCCTGAACTACGGAAGCAAGGACTACAGGGGAATTCTACACCAGTGAAACGTCGATCTGAGCCGATGGAAAGCCCTCAACTCCAGGGAAAAGTTCCGAGATTCCGGGAAGGCCGCAAGAAGCAAAAGGCTGACGAGGAGGGGAAGAACCAACGTCGCCAAAGGGTTCGAGTTAGATAAATATTGTCTTACCCTACGTGGAATGACTTCGTGACGAGAAGAATGGAAGAGTTCGAAAGATCAAAAAGGTTAAGTGAAATTTTATTATATAGTAAGGTTCAGTTTTATTTTATATCTAGAAGGACTAGTTGCTAAATTCTCTTGAGTTTTACCTTATATGAGGCTATTTAGTTCATTTAAAAAGCAAAAATGTTCGGAAGTAAAAATTGTAACTATTTACGTAGATTTTAATTTAAATCAAGAATGCGATTTTAGTCTAAGATACTGTTACCAGGAAACACGAATGAAAAATGCTAAGAATTTCAAAGTAACTCGTGTATCTCGATGTAAAGTGCAAGCTGAATTCTATCGTAAATAGTTTATTCAATGCATTATGTCTTATGTTTGTCTTGTGAAAAGTATTCGCAAATATGTATGCTTAGTTTAAGTAAGACTTGCGTAGTTATAAGAATTCAATTGTATTTTATGAATGAGATGTTTATGTGCAAGCTAGCAAAACTGAGAGAAATTAAGCTAAAAGTAAAGCTAGTTGTTTGCATGAGGTAAGTTAGGCTTTACAGCTAACACTCAAGTTCATTTACGCTCTTGTTAGCGCATTAGGTGCAGTTTTAAAAATAGAGTATCTTTGAGGTCTAGTGAGTTAGTATTGCTATCATGTAGGTTGTCGGTTAGCTGGTAGTGATTTCAACCCGCATACAAAAGACATTGTCTCAATATTTCACTCCAGTTCTTCTGGAGAGCAATGGGGGAAGAAACTTAAATTGTGGAATAAATGTGTCGAATGAAATTGCAGATAAATTTAAATGAAATGTTTCGTAGAACTATATCATGTTTGCAGAATATTTTTCTAAAGACTTTTTCCTTCCAGACTTTCTGGAAGGATGCAAGCTGCTGAAAAGCTGTACCTTTGTGAAGAAGTATCCAGCTGTTTTGCAAACACAAATTGTATTACACTTAAAATCTCATGCTATTGTAAGAGGCTAGGTGAAAAATTTTAGACAGTTATAATTTAAGTTCTTTAACGAAGTTATTAAGGACCTCTTTTGCGCAGTGGCGTGCGGTAGGTTTTCATGCAGGGTGTGCAGAGAACAACAACAATAATAATAATAAAACAATAAAAATGTACATTAAACACTTCTTTAACTTTTTATTATTCATTTGTACACAAAATCCATACGTCTATCCGTATTACTAACAAAATCATCAATTACATGATCATAAAACTCTGGTTTTGACTGTAATAACTGTAACATTTCCTTTTCTTTTCTTAATCTATCCTGGCTCATTGTATTCCGTGCATATTTTACTCTTTTCAATGCTGAAAATGATCTCTCCACCGAAGCAGTTGAAAATGGAATTGTACAAATTAAATGTGCCAATTTATTTACTTCGCTTAGGGCATCTGTCAAATCATTCAGCATTATATGCCGAATAAGTTTCGATAAATTCATTTTGTGGTATGACTCACTACGATAATTCATTGGTTAGCTTTACAAAATCGAAATGTTTTGCATAACCGTTCTTTGACGAATTAAGGCATTCATCCGGAAATTTACTTTGATATTTCTTAAAAAAACTCCAATTCAATAGTTCAAAAAATTTGAGCGAATTTGATTTTTTAAAACGGACATCTAACTGACAATAAATAGTGTTTCATAATATAAATTTTTAAAATGTTGGTCTTGGTCTACACTTGAGTTTTGTAAATTTACACGACGTTCTTTTAAATTTGGGGGACCCACTACAGAAATAGTCTCTTCATAAACTTCATCAAATGCAACAAAAGTTCGCATATTTTGAATCGCATCTTTTACTTCCTCTACGTTTTGACTAGAATATGCTATATCTAAGTTAGTTTTTTGTAAACTATCAAATAGAGCATCAGTATTAACTAAACACTTTGGCAAAAATATTTAGGAGAAAATTACCGTTAAATTCTTCAAAAAACATGTGATAACTCTTTGCAATATCAATTGTATCGTTATCCCAACTTTCTGGATTCTCAATAATATTTTCAAATAAATCAGACAGGCCTGGCCTTTCGCATTTTATGGTATTTACCAAACAAGATGAATAATTCCAGCGTGTTGAAATTTTCTTTTAATAATTTCATTTAAAACATGATTTCTTTTTGTAGACACGGAAAAAAATGAGGTTATGCCAGAAATTGTTGCAAAAAATAATTTACAATCTTTTATAAACAATACAGATTGCGACAGAACTAAATTAAGTACATGTGCGCAACAATGCACAAACATAGCTTCTGGAAAATGTCTTTTAATTTTTTCTGCGTCCTATTCAACGCTCCTGCCATGACTGCCGCCCCATCGTACGTTTGAGCAATCAGTTTAGTCTCATACCCCCAACTCAAAATCTTTTCTTGCACAACATTACACAAAGCTCCGCTGAACGATCCCCACTAACATCTTTAAGAAACAAAATTCTTTCCACTGGTGCACTACAATTATTAACATATCGTAGCACAACCGATAATTGCGGTTTGTGAGATATGTCAGATGTTTCATCCAGCATAATAGCAACGAATGGCGTTTCTTTTACCTCATTTCTAATTTCTGAAATTACAATATTTTTATCGATGCAATAATATCATTTTGTATTCTATAAGAGGTCTCAGAAAATAGAGTTGCAGTTCTTAGATGGGTTGCTAAAAGGTCATCATATTTACTAATTAAAGTTATTAATTCTATATAATTTCCTCGATTAAGGGAATTTGTGTTCTCGTTGCGTCCACGAAATGCATCTAAGTAACAAACAAACTACATCTAAGTAACAAGTAGATGTATCTACATCTAAGTAACAAGTAAGTATTGCTAAGTAACAAACTACATCTATTAATCTCTTGAGAATATTTCTATTTCTTGTTACTTTTTCATTGTGTTGAATAATCGATGAAGCCTTTTGTTGATCTAACATTAAATCTATCTTGGCGGTACCAAATGTTTTTAATAGTATTACGGCATTTATGTGAGATTGTGTTTTTTCATGTTTCTTTGCAGCTTTGTGGAGATGACTTAAATCACTGTAGCCTTGTTTTGTCCAAATATTTTATCCTTTTCAATTACAACAAAAAGTAAACGTGGCCAACAGTACAACTTATTGAATTCACTACAACCGGTTAACCATTTAAATTTTTCATACATAGATTTTTGAAAATGTCGTACACACTGTTGTCCTTTAATCTTAACGTTTTGCGATAGAATAATATCCGGCATCGGTCTACTTAATTTAACTATTTCGTTTTTTGTAGTATCGTGTCGTCTCGAAAATGGATTTTCCAATAAATTTTTAATTATTGAGACATCTGAGCTATCCATTCTGAAATGGGTTAGTTATTACGAATATAAATTTAAAGAATACAATAAATAAAATATTTATCTACGAGTAGTCGAGGTATAACTATAAAAACAGCTAAAGAGAATTCTACTAGCACTGAAGCAAAAATCATGTCTTGTATTGTATGGTGTCATATCGGCGGCGAAAAAGCAACGCTTCGGGCTTCCACAAAAAACTTATATTTTCAGCAAACGTAGCACCAAACGGCGCTCGCCGCTGCGGTGCCTCATCATCAGGAGGCTCATTGGTGCCGACAAACCGAACGTCCATTCCACATGCAGAGGATTTCACTGCACGCTGGCACAATAGAATGAACTGTTTCTTTTTCGGTCAGTGGATTAAATTATATTTATTAAATGTTTTTAACATTTGGAAATCATATATTCTGCGAAAAACATCTTGACAATTTTTAAAAACAAAACCAGGGATATGGTGTTACAGATATAACTTATATACTGTCTGTAAGACACAATGAATGGTAAAATTTGGACTGTTCTGTTAAAATTCGTTTCTTTTTTGCCTAACAAAACAAAATTGCTTTTCAGCGAATTATTTCTATAAATATAATACATCACCGAAATTTCTTTACAACACTAAAACATTTCCTTTTATATTGATGAAATACTTCTTTTATATTTTCATAAAAACAAAATTTTACAATACATAAATTTAAACATTAAACGTCTGCAAAATCGTATGGCCAGTTAATCAGTTAAAAAACCAAAAGCGATTAAGCACGTATGTCTCCGCTCTAATACAACGCTTTATAAACCATACCTTCGGATGATTCTGAATGCCAAGTGCAGGTAAAATATCTGCACTTGCCTCAGTGCTATAGTATGCTAAGCTTTTCCAGTAGCCCATACTCCATGAAGTTTGAGTAAGGATCGCAGTGTCATCAACACCTAGTTTACCGCGTTATATTCTAACACCTAGTTTACCGCGTTATATTCATTGTAGCAGATTGTATAATTTTGCTGGTGTCGATCTACTAAACTGCATCGAAAGTTATTTATGACTCCCTCTATTTGAAATGGTTCCACCCCCTTTGGTCAATTCAGAGGGATTTAAATGTTACACATGCACAGTATATGAACCCAAGCACAAGGTGGACGGCTAGCATCCACCGAAAATAAACAAAGTCACGTTGACATCGTCCGTCCCTCAGTATTGACCAAGGGGAACCCATCCCACTTGGACAACCTGCGATATCAACCATGTAGTGTCCCCACAACCAAGAGGCAGACAAGACAGTACCAATACGGTCCCCGCCAAGCCTGAACCTACCACCGAATAAACGATGGCTCTAGTCCTGTGAAGACTGATTATTTACCCCAGAAGTTAAGGCTGTCTAGATAGCATTTAGAGAAAGGTTCTGGAAGCGATTTTAGAGCTTATTGTGCCCGAATGAAGGCCACGTTGTTAGCTTGCATAACTAGCGATTAAATTTCTGTGGCGTTAAGCGTTTTTAGCCATTAAGCTTGTTTACGTCGACTTTTACGAGTAAGAGCCTTCCTGTGAGTTAAATTATCCTGTGAGCCGTTAGGTTAAACTTACTACATTTTATTTTAAGTTCATTGTTAGCTGCTTTGAGTTAAATCAGAAGTGTTGACTTTGTGTATGCGCAAGTTGGGCCATATGTAAACTTATATTTGTAAGGTTTTAGTTTAAACTAACAAAGTTTTATTTTAATTTTTCCTTTCCTATGATTTCTTATTTCAACTTCCCGTTAGAATGAGCGCGCGTTTCAGCTTTATGCTAATTTGAAGTGGAGCCAAGTTTGTATTTAAACGGTAGCGAGGAACTGCTCGGTGTGAGAGAGCTTTTAGTCTCAGATCACTGCTGCTCTCTTCGACATTCGCCTGACTAATTAGTATTTAAATTCTAAGCCTTAGCGCTGTTACTCTATTACTAATTGAAGTAAATCTAAGTGCGTTAGTATTAGTTAAATCTTGCTACCCACCATTTAGAATAGAGGCCAACCTCGCGTTTATAGCTCTGTGAGAAACAATTACTTAATTTCTATTTTACTTTAGTTTAAATTATTTGATTGTTCAGTTTAGACCCAAGTGCGGTCATTATTTTCTGTATCCTTCCCGAGTTGGGAAGTGGCTGTATATAATTGTGGTTTAATAAAAGAGGATTTTAAATCCTTCTTACGTGCAGTCATTCGATTACTTAACCACAGTTTTCTACCACAGAATATAGCTGCATTCAACTCCATGTTCAAGATCAGGACTTAGGTTACTTCACGATATGTTCGCCAAGAGTATGCACCGAACACTCAATCCTGACACTGGCGCCCAAAGAAGAAAAATGAGAGGATGACCCGAAAGAAAAGAAGAGGAACCTGAGATACCTGCAGTACCTGTGCAGAACCCTGAGATACCACCTCCTGCCCTAGAAGGATTTGGCTACATTGTACAAACCATGCGGGCAGCCATGAAGCCAGCGGCAAGTTTTGACGGCAAGTCATCCGTAATTAATTTCCTGGAAAAACTAGACGCCCACTTCATATTATATCCAGTCCACGAATTTCAGAAAGCCACTCTTGCCACCAGCGCTTTAAAGGGCCAAGCGCTAAATTGGTTCAAGTGTACTGGAAAGAATCTCTTGAGGGAACCGGGAAGCCCCACATATACGTACGAAAATTTTAAAAATTCCTTGGTGAAAGCATTTCCTATAGTACGAGATGGAGCCAGACTGGAGGCTGAACGTTTTAGCCGTTATCAGGAAAAGATAGAAGATTTGTGAAATTTTATTTTGAGAAAAATCCAAGTTTTCAAGCTTTTGTATGCAAGTCGCCCGGATCTGAAATTATTCAAATTATACTTCCTAGGCTACTGCCCCAAGTTCAAGATTTTGTCGAGCTAAGAAACCCAACGACTTTAGATAAATTATTAGAGCTCGCCGTAAAATTTGAAAGTCGAAAAACGGCAGACAATGAACGACGTCGCCAATTTGAGAGAAGAAGTTAGTGGAATACGCCAAGACCCCAGCAGAAGCAACAACAGAGTTACGGGAACAAGGCGAAGCAATGGCTGAAGAAAGATGTATATCCTAAATCGAGCGGCGAACGACCAGATTTTAATAGAAAAACGGGCAAAGACGCAGAAGGCAACCAGAATAAGTAGAAGGATTTAAACAAAGATGGATTTCTTCAAGGAAGGTGAAGAAGTCCGAAGCCCCGCAAAATCCTTCCACAATTAGTTTAAACACCGTGGTTGTAAAAAAAATTTAGTTTACCGAAGATTGAAGTCTTAATTAACAACGTACCGGCGACGGCTGATACAGGAGCGCAAAGCAGCTTTATCTCGGAAAGATTTTTCAAGAAGCACTTTCGCCGTTATAGAATTTTTAGTGCAAGAGACACGAATGTCATAGCAGCCCAAGGAGAGAAGTGTAGATGCCTAGGAAAAGTTTCACTTTTTGTGCGTATCA
This sequence comes from Stegodyphus mimosarum, assembly GCA_000611955.2. Classification (NCBI taxonomy): domain Eukaryota; kingdom Metazoa; phylum Arthropoda; class Arachnida; order Araneae; family Eresidae; genus Stegodyphus; species Stegodyphus mimosarum. The sequence continues at coordinate 1,316,292 of KK116519.1, read as the reverse complement.
ACGATGAGCAGGTATAAATTTTATTTTGTGTTGTGCGAAACCTGCAAACATGTATTATTCTGGGTGTGGATTTTTTTAGATTGGCAGAAGCGAAAATAGATTTTCAGGGAGGAAAATTAACCATATCCATGCAGCCAGTGGAAAAGAAGAATGATAAGCCCCCGCAGCTGGAGTTACAGCACTTACCGGCAGAAGAGCAAGAAAAACTGCAGGCATTGGTAAGTGAGTTTTCAAATTTATTTAGCGATGTACCGGGTTTCACGCAGGTAACGAATCACGCCATAGAAACGGGCGACGCCCAACCAATAAGGCAAAAGCCTTACCGTTATGATAAGGTAAAAGAAGAAATAATTGAATACCATATTAAGGAAATGTTGAAAAATAAGATAATTACCCCAATTTCTAGCAGTTATGCTAGCTCAGTAGTTTTATGCAAGAAAAATAATGATTATCCGATTACGCACCCGAAGCGATAGAGTTTTGCTATCGATTACAGAATGCTAAATGCCGTCACAAAATATCCTGTATATCCTTTGCCGATAATCGAAGACATAATTCGGAATATTACCTCTAGAAAGTATATGACTACATTAGATCTTACGAGTGGCTATTTTCAGATTGGGGTAAAACCCGAAGACGTCCCTAAAACCGCCTTCATAACTAAGTCGGGAGCGTACGCATTTCTTCGGATGCCTTTTGGTTTATCCGGCGCGTCGGCAACTCTACCAAAGATGTATGGACATCGTCTTAAGACCAGTCCTTGGTAAAAGTACGTTGATATATTTCGACGATATTATAATTACGAGTAATAGTTTAGAACAACACTTACAAGATTTGAGAAAAGTGTTTTTATCGTTAAATGAAGCTGGTCTGAAGATAAATGCGTCCAAATGTACGAGTAAATTTGCCGCAAAAAATTACGTTATTTAGGGTTTAAAATTTCTCAGAATGGAATCGAAACGGATCAGTCAAAGATAATAGCTATTAAAAATTATCCTGTTCCTAAAACAGCGAAGACGTTAGCGTCGTTTCTTGGTATGTGTTCATACTATCGGTCCTTCATTAAAGATTTTGCCAAAATAGTTGAGCTTCTGCTGAAATTGAAGAGGAAGAAAGCTAAGTTTTCGTGGTCAGCAGAAGCCAACTTGGCATTTCAAAAACTGAAAGACGCATTGGCTCAAGCCCCCGTCTTAAAATTTCCGGAGGGGGATAAAGGACTAGAAATTTCAGCGGACGCTTCAGATTTTGCGATTGGGGCAGTGCTTTCTCAAAATGGGCAACCCGTGGCCTTTTTCAGTCGAACGTTAAATGAAACCCAGACAAACTATTTGGCCACCTAAAGGGAAATTCTCGCAGTGTTATCAGCAGTGCACAAATTTCGTGTTTACTTTGGAAGTTCTCCTGTAACTGTATACACCGACCACGCTGCGGTCATCAGACTCTACTCTGGAAAAAATTTATCACCCAGATTAATAAGTGGGCAATTAAATTACAAGAATGTAATCTAGTAATTAAACACACGCCAGGAAAAGAATATGTTGTGGCAGATGCTTTAAGCAGAATTAATTTGGATAAAAATGGAAATACGGTTAGAATAGCCATGCTGACATCTAAAGTATTAGATTCTCGTGAAACAGTAATAGCCGAACTCTGAAAAGATCCGGAGTTCAAAAATATATACAGTTATTTGGCCGACCCTGAGAATTTTAGTCATCCGGATATTGTGCTGATAAGAAGTAGGGCCGCAAATTACGAAATAATTGATGGACTTTTATTTTATACGAAAACAACTAATGAAAACCACAAGTTTAGACCGTTTATCCCAGCTAGCATTAGATTGAATGTATTAGACGAGTTGCACGATTCGGCCATTTGGGGCCATTTGGGCATACGAAAAACTGTCCAAAGAGTTCGCGAGGCAGTTTTCTTTCCCGAACTGCAAACGTTTACTAGGGCGTATTGTCCAGTCGTGCCCAACATGCCAATTTAATAATTATATTAATTTCCGCCCGGCCGGTTTCCTAAATTGTGTTAAATCATAATTCCCAAATCAAATAATAGGCATCGATTTACTGGGAACTTATTCTAGAAGTAAAGTTAACAAAAGCCGATATCTTTTAGTTATAATGCACCATTTTAGCAAATGGTTAGAATTGATTCCGTTAAAACGCGCGTCTGCAAAAATTGTAGTAGATTCAATTGTAAATAAGTATATTTTAAAATACGGGGCGCCCCTAAAAGTTCCGACAATTGTACCCAATTTGTTAGTAAAATGTTTGAGGAAATGTGTGCAAAACTGGGCATACGTCCCCTAAAGATGGTCCCGTATCGTCCGCAGTCAAACATAGCGGAACGGGTTAATAGAAACGTAGTGAAAATCATTCGAAGTTATATTAAGAATTATCACTCTACCTGGGATAGCCATATAAATGAATTTGCATTTACCCTTAGAACGGCCAAACACGACACAACGCAAAAAACACCCGCGGAACTATTTCTTGGAAGAACGATTTTGACACCGTTAGACAAACCTTTCTTTGTCCAGGAAAGGGCAGAAGAATTTAGAATGAATGACATTCAAAAATTGATACGGGAAGAGAGAGGAAATGCAGAAATAGCCCAGAGGAAACAACAATACTATTACGATAAAAAGAGAAGAGAGGATTAGGAGATGAGGTGTTAAAAGTCAAACACGCTTTATCAAATGCCCCAGAAGAAAAGGTGGGGAATTGGTGATTGTATAATTTCATCTATTATCGGGAGGGGATATGTGGGGTATTTCGTTATGCTATTTAATTTTCTGTAGTCAACTGCGAGTCCCCACTCGTTCGAATCTATGGGGGACAGTCCATTCTTCTTTCTACATAAGACTACAGGTCTGATATAGTGGCTAGTACTTGGCGTAATTATCTTGTTCTCGAGCATTTTCTTAATGTGTTGCTCGAGAATGTCTTCCTTCACCCGATTATAACAGTACGGTTTGAAACGAACTGGGGGCTCATTATCAGTATCAATCGCGTGAGACACAATCTGGCAGAAGCCAGGCTTCTCTTCGAATAATTGGGAAAACTTTCTTACCAATTATTGAATTTTTTCTTTTTTCCTTCTTCGAGGTGATTCAGCTCAAGTTCCGGCATGGCCATTTTATCCTTCTCGACCTGTAAGGTAGAATCTTTGAAATTAATTTTCGCGCTAGCTGCGCGTAAGAAATCAACCCCAATATGACTGCGGTTAGTAAATTCTTTACAAGAAGAAAATTATTTTTTTGCGTCTCATTTTTTATTTGAACATGCAGCCCCACTTTTCCCAAGCAGACACACTGTTTTCCTTGGGCAGCAATCACGCGTTGTCCCGCTGTCTTATACAGTCTGTAACTACGAAAATGCTTTTTAAAAAAGTCCTGCGAGAGGAAGCTGCATTGAGCCCCGGTATCTAGTAGGGCGGTCGTAGGGACGTCGTTTAGTAGTATTAGGATTTCTGGCGAGGCCAAATTTTGTACGATTACCTTATTCAGCTTAATTTCTGAGGGATTTACCGTCTCACACGGTGACGTCACCCTCTTCCTAGTTACCGTGATTAGTTTAAATCCTTTCTTTCGCCCCCTTTTCCGAACTGCTTTTTATTTCCCCACGCTTTGGTCTGACCAGCTTTCCTTCGATCCGGCTTTTCTCCCTTCCCCTCTTGTCGATAGGAACTCTACTGAGCTTGAGGTTTCGTTTGATTGTGAAACCTTGAATACTGCTTAAAATTCTTCGCCCGCGAGTTTTCGGCCGTTCGCCAACTCTATAATTTGACAGCTAGCTCAAATAAGCTTTCCAGCGTTTGTGGGTTTCTAACTTAAAGAAAGTCCTGAACTGACGGAAAGAACCGCGGCAAAATTATTTCGATGATTTCATTGTCAGGCCTTTTCCTATATAATATTTTGACAATATAATCTTTCTTAAGATGAAGTCCGTTAATTTGCCGAAGTTAGTTTGGTATTTACTAAATAATTCTGATTCCAGTTTTGCGCGGTCTTTTAGAACTGCGAATGCTTTCAATAGGGAATTTTTTAAATTTTTCCGTGTGTGCTTTTCGGATCCTGGATCTCCCAACAAACTCTTGTCAATATTCTTGTACCAGCTGAGGGCGTGATCTTTTAAATTCGTGGTAGCGATGATTATTCTCTGCGGCTGGCTCACAGGATAGAACATGAAGTGTAACTCTAGCTCTTCCAGAAAGGTATTTACGGATCCTCTTCCGTCAAAAGTTGCTGTTGGCTTCATCGCCGCTCTTATTGTTTCCAAGATAAATCCAAATTCCTCCATGAGATTTGGCTGTGACTGCTGGAACTGAAAACTGAAAGGTAAGAGGGATCAGCGAGAAATCTTCTACCTAGCGGCATGGTTCGTTAAGAACACTTTCAGGCGCCAAATGTGGGGTTTGGTTATTTAATTCTAAAGTTCTGTCTTAGAACCCCACGAACACTAACAAGCGAATAATCGCTTAAGTGTGTGAACAAAACACTTATGACTTAAGAAGGGTTCAGTCCCCCTTTTTTTTCAGAATATTTACAATCAGTTCCTACTTGGAACTTTACACAAAGCCTCCACTCGGGCTTCAACTTAAATAAGAATGAATTTAAATTAAACTAAACTAGCTTAACTAAGCTATCTGAAAGGTATAGCCGAAGCTATCTGAAAGGTACAGCCGAAGCTATCAGAAATCTAAATAGTTTGCCCCTACATATCATTTTAATCGGCGAAGCCAAGCAAGGGCCTAAGGAATGGCGGAACATAGTAACTAAGAGAGAACGTAGCCAAAAGCAAACGCGCGCTAGTCAGAGAATCAGACTAGCCAGTCAGTGGAGCAGTGGAGTATCGACTTAAATAATACTCTTTCTCATTTGCATTTACTGCGTTTCTGAAATTACATTCTGGCAGGGAATTTTAAGCTGAAATTAGAATAAGGTAGGAAAGATACAAAACTTAAAATAACTGTTAATAAACTTAAGATAAACCTTACAAATTTAATGCAGCTTTAGTTCATTAATTTCTTCGTGGTCGTTGTTCAGTATAATCAACTGAGAACAATTTTTTGGTGGAATGAAATCGCTTTCACTTTCAGAATTTTTTGTTTCGTTTAAAGTTCTGGCATCTTCTTTGCTCTTTAAAAAATCTGAAATTTTTACTTTGCTTCTAGTTCTTACCAGGTATTATAAAATTTTCGAAATGGAGCTACAGAGTTTTTCGGCTTCCTCTTGAATTTTCCGCTTTTTTCAGCGAAAGAGTCTACATTTACGAAAAGTATCTCGAGATCTTCAACTAGGCTAAGGCCTTCTTTTATTTTTTTAATGTTAAATTATTAGCTGCACAATTTTCATCAGTATTAGTGTCCTCAGAATAGATTCGATTTACAGCCTCGGATACCATTTTCCTCAAATCTGCTTCGTCAGTTTCTTCTTCCACTAATAAATCTTGAACGTTCTGAATAGCCACATCCGCAAAACCTTCGCCTCCGATTGATTTAGCAAGTTCTGATACACCACCAATTTCATGATACACCACCAAGAAAAAGACTTCATTTGTCTCTTTTCCTTGCTGGTGACTTAGGCATGTATTTATATTACTAAGTCCACAAGCCTACTAAAAGCACAAGCAATATTAAAAAAAGATTAGCTCTTGATACTCTTGACTTTTATTTAATTTTCATACTCTCTGCCAGGCTTTGTAAGTCTTTCGGAACAGAAAATATTTCATATAGAGCCCTAGAAGTTCTAATTAACCACTGCTTGGTACAGCCGGTCTATAAAATTACCGAATCATATATATATATACTTGTTTTTTAAATCTTTCCATGAGAACTGTCTAAATGTTAAGTGTTAAGAAATGTGATGAAAAAAGGAAACATACTTCGAATTTTACAAGATCAAGTAAAATACATTTTTCAGAGGTTTCACATTTTGATTTTCAGAAACTTCAAATAGGCGTTTCTTAAAATAAAAGGGCATAGGATTACTGCAAAATTAAATTAATTTCGATAACTTCAAAGGTTCAGGAAGGTGTTTCTGCAATACTCAAGTTTTTAGCATGTGCACTGGGAAACCTAATTTAAAATCTTAAATATTCTCTACAGTTATATCTGAGTTAATAATAATTATTCTGTACATAATATGTAGTTCCTCTGGCATGAATTCCAATGTAAAACGCAGAATAACAGAATGAATCTTTAGTTACCTGGCGTTGTCATGACGTAAGGGGTACCGTATTTAATCGAAAATAACCTCCGCATTGTTTCATGTTTTCTTTCTAAATTTGGAAAGATTCTCTAAATGGATATTTTAATAAATGAAACTTCAAAACGAAAGGAAGAAGTTTAGTTACCATGCTATATAGAATAATTATATTGTTTAATATTATATAAACCACATAGGTAATTACCACAAGATGTTTCTTCTCAGAACTGCTTCAAGACAAAATAAATATTTATCTGCATATTTATTTCTTAAAATTTACCCTAAAATAGTATAAGGAAAATCTAATATAGAAGGGGAACATATTTTCGAGTAAATACAGTGATTTAGGATTTACAATAAAAATCACAATAAGACCTTGTTTATTCAGACTTTGTTATTTGAAAGACATCGCGAAATAATGTTAACAGCGTTAAATGAAGTGGAGGTTGTAGGCTGGCTGCGTGATAGAAGCAGTAAATCCTGATGAAGCAGGGATGAAGACGATGAAGAAACAGATAACAACAAAGAGAGAAAACCGAATGTGAGAGAAGTGAAGGAGCATTTACTCGAAAATTGCATCACTAAGGATGTGATGGAAAACGAAACAGAAAATAATCGGCAAGTTACAAAAATATAAGATATCTGTTTAAATTCTTATGATATTTAAAGAAAGAAACCGCAGAGTAACCAAAAAAAAATTGTCAGTTCCTTCAAATCAATTAGTTTGACAAGTGACGGAACAACAGAATCATACACAAGTTAATGAAATGAAATTTTCTTTTAATTTAATATATTACTGATCATTTAATTTGTTGTTTGTATAAGCTTACAATACACGAGCATCTTGAGAAACAATTGGGTTATTCGGAATAAGAAAATATTCAATGTGTTTTGACGTTTTCTTGGTTTCTGGCATACTCTCTAGATTATTTCATTCAGTGGGGTCTATTATTAATGTGGACGTATGTGATCCCTAATTGGATAGCATTGTTGACGTTCAGATGTATTACTGTTCTATTTATTGTCTATAAAGCATTTTGATTTTAAAGATTGAATTTTTTATTTTTCTTAGGTCAGTAAGCATATAAAAAACACTTAGTTGTATTTTCTCACTCCTCTTTTCCGCATACCATCGAGAGGTAACTGGAAGCATACTCAGCATGTATTTGAGAGGTCCAGGGTTCAAGTCCCAGATAGGACATTGCCCATTTTTCTCATCTCCTGCTTTAAAAAAAAAAAAAAAAACCTAGTGATTTTACAAGTCGCGCAACTAAAAGGTGGTGAAAGACAATTCGTCACCAGCAGGATTGGCGACTGGGTTCCCTAATCCCCAATCGCTCTTTAAAAAGAGGGAGTATATAAAGTATTTTCTCCCTTATTTCCGCATGCTTTCGTGGTGTAATTGGAAGCATACTCGACGCGTATTCGAGAGGTTCGAGTTCCGGCGACGGCACTGCACATTCTTTACGTCTAACTGCTTCAAAAAATTACCTAATGATTCTACAAATTTATTCTTATAGGGCATTTCGTTGGAAATACAGTTTAAATATTCATCAAATTCTTTGATGAATTTAGCAACTCATCCGATATCTGTAATTGTTTATCAGTGTCATAAATAGATGAATTATCTTAATTCATTAAAAAAAATAATGGAGAAGAGTCATCTAAGTGTCTGAGGAGACTCTGTTTATTGATGAATTTGAGTATTTCAGATCTGATAATCATTTTTTCAAAAGGCGCTACTGATTTTGGATCTCAAGTATAATGCTTTTCTTGTTCTGTTTGATGAAAATTAAGATAAAATAAAATAATCAAATGTATAGACACCAGACGCCAGTGTTTGTCGCAAGCCAGTCTGCTGCTCGGAAAGTTAGCTGATCGTTCAATCTTGTTATCGCAGTAGAAGATAAAAGATGTATTATATTTTTTTTATCTTGGAAAAGAGTAATCAAGGGCCGAAGCTGTAAATAAAGAGTTTGCAATGTATTCCGACTTTATGTCGATGTTTATAGCTGTCGATCTGTTTATTTATTTCATAAAGAATTTCAAAATAGCTTTAAGAATTTCATTCAAAGCCTGCAGTGCTGGGACGTTAATATAACTCTTACCAAAGAGGTGGGGAAGAAAAGAGAAAAAGAAAACATCGATTGTTTCGAACTTTATGAAATGCTGTATTTCAGTGCGTACTAGTTGCAAATACGAAATTAATGAATTAGTTGATAATTCTTGAAATTGCAGTATCTGTTCTAACGTTGTATTCTATTTTGGTTTTCTATTACAAAATTAGTGTTTTATTTACAAGTGCCCGAGAGTCATGTTGTAGGAACAGTTTGTTCCGTATCCGATTTCTGAGATCTGAAAAAACCGACCGTAGAAAATTTTATAATCTCATGTGTTAGCTAAATGTGAGGCAGTTTTTCTTAGAACGACTTTCTTACAAATCCCTCTCGTTAAACATATAATCTTCATGTGCTTTTTTATAACTCACCTGCCAACACTGATAATACAATGACGAAAAAATCTTGATAAGCACCTTATTACGATACTTATCAATCTCATTTGGTTTAATTTATTTCAAAATTTATTATAATGAATAGATATTTTATGTTGTAGTTACACAAGTTATGAAGGAGAAGTTTGACTTCTGATTTATAAAACAGGAAAGCCCTGACATTTTTGGGTATATTCACGAAAGAATCCTATATTTGGACAGTGGTGATCTGTGGAAGTCAGTGCAGTCTCTCCGCTCACAAAACATACTCAATTAGTAGCTAGAAATATGTATAATTTAAAATAATATTAACAAAATTGAAAAACCCTTTTTTGGAGCTTTTATGGAAATCCCTTACGTTTAAATGTAGTAAATTTATATTCAAAACTCAGGGATGAATCCAAGCATAAATGTCTTGAACTTGACATAAAAATTAATCTCAGCATAAGTGATGTGAGCAAATTTTAGGCTTTAACTATTTTTCAAAAACTCAGGTTAACTAAATTAAACAAATAAAAGCGCAAAAGCATTATTAAAATTCTCGACTAAATCTAAGTCTAAAAATGTACAATGGTCTTAAAATAGTAGAATTACGAAAATTAAAGTAACAGCAAAAGAAAGCGTTATTACAAGGAAACTAAATTTTTTCAGGATGAATAGATAATAAATGAAGAAATTCAGTTCTGAAACTGGCACAAATAAAACATAAAATTTATTGCTGATTGTATCTTCGTTGGAACTCAGTCCAGCTATATCAAAGCGTTATTGTTGTTGCTAAATTTGCAGTAAATATTAGAGTACCTTGTTATGGAATCGCAGTGATTGGTTAAAAGACAGAGGAAAAGTGTAGAAAGGTTTTTTTTCGCTTATCTAACAGAAATGCTATTAACTATGTTGCTATGCAGAAAAGTTTCGGAAACTAAGGCATCCAAATTAAAGACCGAATTAGCAAGTGAGATAATTTTAGACTTCGAAAACTGAAAAATATTATTTTTGTTGCCTCCAAAATGGAATGCTGTGATGTAGATTTTGCTTACTTCAATGGCGCATATTCACTTATCTTGAGTTTGAAAGATCTGTTTATTTGTTCCGTGTACTCAAAACTGCATTCATGAGGAACGTTTTTAAATGCCTTAGGAATGAATGTCAGATATTGCGTTTTTAAATTATGAGAATTTCAGTTTTCTAACTGGTTTAAAGAACAGGAGAAAACCATACCATGGAAAGGTTTGGAAAGGAGAGGGCCAATTTCAGGATGAAAGGTAAAAGAATGGTAAAAGCCGAAGCGTTTTTCGTGCCATGGTTAAACATTGAAGGGAATGAAAGTATGGGAAGCTTCCAATACGTAGCCAAAAATGTTTCTGATAAGAAGAGGTTAGTAATTAAAAGAACGTACTGATACTTCTCATGAATAACTTCGAGAAATAACAACATCCTTTAGAATATCTAGTTTTTCTGCTAAAGTGGCAGGAGAAGCTCTATATCTAGTGGAAGACCTTTTAAGGTAAATTTTAAGTATTCACATTGCTCAGTCCATTTACTGCAGCTTGAATATACGTCGAGCTGCCTCGGGTTATCGGATTTACCTCTCAGCAGCAGTAATCTCGCATTTCAATCTAACCTGGTGAGTAATTCGATTCATTTCGCTAACTGCAATGATGTAAAATGTATTACTGTTTTGATCATTATTTGCTGCACCTCATATTTGTTATGCATTCCATCTGTAGTCAGCGTATTTATTATCATGTAAATTGTGTAGTGTTTGTATGGAGTAAAATAGTTACAATATGAACTATTTTCCAAAGTGAAATGACGTCTAGAATGTCTTGTATTCTGACTTCATTTTGCAAAGATTATACCTCCATCAGTTCTATTTAAACTTTTATTTCAAGTTATTGTGCACTGATCTTGATCTAACATCCGAGTGTCTTGTACTTCTTTTCTCTTGCGACAGCATCTTTCAGGCTGAGAGGACTTAATGGCAGACGCGGATTTTGTATGCCATTTCTCCGCGTAGTTATGGCAATCACAAACATCCACATCTTTCAAGAATTTCGAACTCCTGCCCATCGGCTTAGGAGCTGCCCCGAAATTCATCATATCGACATGCCAATGCTAACATCATTGAAGGGTCTGAAATTTATCACGTATCAGTCTATTGCATTACAGTACTAAACATAGAAAGAAAGCATGAATGAAGAAGAGAAATGAATTTAAAATCGAATGAATAAGTAACTCAGAATGACGTATATTTTGAACAAAACTAATTCGATTTCCAGGGCGATCTAACTTAAGCCCTTTTCTTGGGGAACGAAAGTTTAATCAAAATCTATGCCCATTTAAGGTTACTTTTTAAACGGATTTTAAGTTCTGCTTCAAGGGTTTAGCTCCCTGAAAAAATAAAGTTTACGTCTATTTTCTAAAATAGTATTTTTTCTTATATAGTGTGATTCTTATATAGTGATTTCTTATATAGAGATATTTCTTCTTAGTGACTTCTCTTTCCTTTCATTTTCTTTTTCCTTTTCGGGGGTATGTAGAACGTGACTGCAACCTTCTAAATCCTTTATCCCCAACGAGTGGAAGCCAATGTATATTTTACAAGTAACGTAGTAGTCAAAGAATCGCATACATAATCTAAGTTCATACACACCTCAAAATCTGGTACATTTTCTTAGCATAATAGCGAAGTATGGTTCAAGTAAAAATTGCGACCATATTTTCAGAATGTTTAGAATACTGCTTTTTCTTCAGAATGCAATTGTTTAATAATTTAATTAAGTAAATGACACAAGAATATTATTTCACTAATATTTGCAACTCAACACTTTATTGCATAATTAGTAGTTTCTGCAAATAAGTACATCTAGTTTAGGTATCCGATTATAACACAAGACCACATACTTAAACGAACTATTAATTTTAAAAGAAGGCGGAAAATGTTGAGGAACGAATCTAATCAAAAAAGGGGTTCGAATTTAAAAGGAAACAAAAACTAGCAGAAAAGTTTTGAAAATTAGAAAAAGCAAGGTAAGCAAACCCATTTAGAATTTAAAGTAATGAGAAATAAAAGGCGGGGAGAAGAATCATTAATTTCACTTGACATTGGCATTTAACAACAAACTATCCACACACTAAGTTATTCTTGTTATTCTGAATCTTCCTACGCTTGCTCTAGTAGAACTGACGTTTGGATTGGTTACATAGAATCGATATCTCTCTGAGGGCGTAACAAATGCAAAGTATAACCTACATTTTTTATTATTTCAAGATTTACTTAATTAGTTTTCGTCTGTGGAAGAGAAGTCGTAAATTAATTACATGTGTTTACGTTGCCTTCTAAAGTACAATACAAAATAACAAGTGTTCACTCTTGTCATTGAAGATAGATAGTTAGAAAACAGTCATAATATCATGGAAAAATAATTAATCAGATTCATTCGATGACCTGTTTGATTATTAATTAAAAAGTTTAATAGTGAATAATAGAAAATTCAGGTATTTTTCATTTTCTGTTGAGAATGAAGCTGAAGAATTCTGTTATCCAGATGATCTTCAATATTATTTTGTTTGTTTAATTCGATTTAACTGAGGTAATTCTATTACTTACTTCTTGATTTGATAGCTCTGTGGTTTTGAAATATTTCTTGGAAGACGTAGTCTGAGTAGAATTTTTTTTTTAATAATTGCAGAGGAGTTAAAAAAAGCTCCACTGAAGGATAAAATGAATTTAATGGATAATAATATACAATTTCTAAAGTCTCAGAGGGAAAGCATCAAACCTTTCACATGTGCATTAAACTTTGCTTTTCTAAGTGAACTTAAGAGCAAATTTGAGATAAGAACTATACGTTAAAGTCATCTATTCTTCCTATCCTTCATGCTCAAATGCAATGTGAAAGAAAATTTTTAACCTGCTCTGTCATTTTACATAGAGAAATCGTATTCCCTAATGAATGCTGTAATGGTGCAAGTGGTAGCACATCCAGCTAGGAATGGGAAGATGCATGGCTGGAATGCCGGTGAGGCCATAATCAATATTTCACATTTCCTGCTCTAAAAAGTCCTAGAAGTTCCTAAAGTTTTAAGTTTACGAACATCTATAAATGTAATAATTATTTTATACATTTTTAATGAAACAATTTCTATGTATCTACTGTCAAATTTTTATTTCCATTTCGAACTCTGTTATGATTCGATTTTTATTTTTTTTTTCTTTGCAATCATCCTAAGTGTCCAAACTCTTGCCAGATGTTAAATGAATTATTGCAAAGTCTAAAGTAGCAAATAAAATTTGAGAAGGGAATAAAAAAACCCTATATTTAAAACTAAATACGAACAGAAAGCCCCCCTGGTGCTTACAAATCAGTCAATCACTTGTGGCGATGTAAAGTACAGTAAGTTAAGGGAGAAGCGACAGTAAAAATTCGAAACATAAAATAACCGGTTGATTAAAATAAAGGAACCTTACAACTAATTTATTTGTATTGTATATTTGCCTTTTAGGAATAAGAATAGGCAACTAATATATGTTGCAACTTAGCTTTACGACATTAATCTTCACTTCTTTGAATATTTTTAGCTGTTCTTGTACCTTAATACTTGTTCAAAGATATTTAGTTATAGTTATTTATTATATTTAGTTTTTATTAATTTTCTATGTGCCAAAAATGTATTAAGCTATTTTTAATTAACAAAGCTTGAATAAAAATTTTAAAATTTTGTCAGAGGTCATTGTGAAGCTGAAGCATTTTATTTTCCTCTCGCTTTTTTCATAGCTAAATCTTGTGAACAAGATTGATACCTGAGGTTTAAAAAAAATGCCGAATAAAAATTACTTGACAATTTTTCGAAGAATGCCCTAATGCAAAATAGTACAAACAATGCTTTTAATTTAAGCAATAAAAACCAAAAAATAGATGAATAAATAAAATAAAGAAAGACAAATAAATAAAAAGAAATTAAAAATAATAAATTAGACAATGACTTAGATGTCTTTTTTTTTGTTTGTTTGTTTTTTCACGCAATAAAAATTTAAGTAACCATCCTTAAAAGTGGAATCCTATTTAATATTGGAAATAAGAGGGATAATGATGAAAAGAATATTGTTGCGTGCGTACGGGTTCGTAATAGCTTGAGTGTAGAAGTCCGATAATAGGTTAATAAAATTTATTCTTATCAAAAGAAATATGTTAGAACGCTAGAAATTTCCTCAGAAATATTTGTACAAATGTTCACAATATCACGCAGTATAATCAGTAGTTATACTTCAAACTACTAAAAACGTTAAATAGAACGCAATGCACAACGCATTTAAAGAGAAATTTAATCCAATTTATCTCAGTTCACGGAGAACTACAACTCGCAAGAACAATACTAAGCAACTAAACTGAGACGCTCTTTCTTCGGCCTTAAATAGTTTTCAACATGTCGCGAGAAATTTCTAGTACTTTCTACTTCTCGAGATTTCTAGAAAGCAATAAGAGAATGTAATAACGGTTACAGCTAACATAATGGTCAATTACATTTATTCAGTTTCATTACAAATTACCGAGATAACCATTTATTCAACGTTAAATGCACGTGCTCCTGCATTTTTACTTTTCCGGTATAGCTTTCTCTTAAAATTTGTCTCGCGCTACATTACACAGAAAAGTACAATTTTAATTATAATTCTACTAAAATTACCTGTCTAAACACAAAATTCGTAACAATATCTTTACTTTTTACCATTTTTAATATCAATGCTATTGAATCATATTCTTTCTTTACTGCATGTGTGTACGTGTGTAATGAAAGCAAATTTAGATGTAATAATATTGTAGAACACTATAACAAAGCAAACCTGAAGTAATGAACAGAAGGAATTTTGGTTGCGTAGAATGTTGAAACGTTAATCCATAATGAATAGGAAACTGGAAGACGAGGCTGATTAAGTCTTCATTTTCATTTCCATAGACTTATTGCAGCCACAAATAACTTGGCACACTAGTTGTGCCTATTTCAAAATGTTTACATTTTTTATAGCTTTGCAGTAAGAAGAGAGCAGCAAGCAGCAGTCCAGCTGGACCGAAGTGCAGAAAGCAAGTGCTTTGCTTTAAGGATGAAACCTTAATTCAGGCTTAGTTAGTTTTGGTTCTCAATGCATTTTGATTGTATAATTAATACTCCTGTGAAACTGTTACTGTCCGTTTTAGTTCCATTTAAATCACCATTGCAAAAGTCACCATTAGTCTCGAAATGATGCAATGAAGAAAGTGATTACTATTGTTTGAATAAAGAGCGGGAATAAACTTACCTATTAAGAGACTATTGCTAATTTGTAGTGATTTATCTGTTTCATACCTTTTATCTTACATATATCTTCTTGGAGGGGATATATATTCCAAGAAGAAAAAGGCATAGAGACAGAGAAGCATTTTTAAAAAATAAGCGTTAAAGCAGTATTAAATAAAGAGAAATGTAAATTACAATTTTGACCAAAGTAATTAATTAAATAATTCTAAAGCATAATTTTTTAATATACGATTTTTAAAAAAATTAATGCAATTTTTTAGAGCCCTATTTAATTTTTCAATATTTCAGTCCAAAATTTTTCCGTTTTAGAGTCTATATAATCATAATTCTTTGGAAAAGGTTTTTGTTTTCACAGAATATCACAAATAAAAAATTCTATATAATTATTAGTTATTCTAATTACCTGTAACACATATAAAAATTTATAACACTAATTTCCATATTAAGTACTTATATTTTAACATCATAAATGTGATGCAGAAATTATGGTTTCACTCTTATTATCTTTCAATTGCAATTCCTTGTTTTACCAAACTGGAAGGCACCTCAGTACTTTTAAACAAACATTTCCATCAATAGGGCATATCCACTTGAGCTAACTAGTGCGTTTGTTCTGCACCAGTGGTTCGGGATGCTATGACAGTTACTTGAAAAGACCTCCGTTCCTTACATAAGGTAACTGGTCTTTGTGAATTGCACTAATATATTCCACAATAAAAGTAAATGTAATAATAATGATAACAGTAATATATAAAAATTACATTTCAGTCATAAAATGAAAGCATTCAATATTATCTTGTAATATTATTCAATATATCTTATATATTATTATTCAATATATCTTATATATTATTATTCAATATATCTTATATATTATTATTCAATATATCTTATATATTATTATTCAATATATCTTATATATTATTATTCAATATTATCTTATTATTTAGAGGGCAAAAGGTGCAATTGTACAGAGGTAATTTTAGGCGTGTGTTTCTAAACCAGTTCCTTTCAACATATTTTCTAATTAACATGCAATCATCCATTAATTTCAACATGCACATACCATAATTTCATATTAAATCTCTAATAAATTACTAACTTAATTACCAATAGCTCTTTAAAGTTCTTCCTTAGATTTTTATATGTCCCCCCAGCATCTGCACAATGCAGCAAAATTTCCCTCTGCTGCGTCATTCCTAGATCAATCCATACAAATGACTTAATAACGCTGATGACGTAACTAATTCTAAACTTAAACCGAAACTTTCTCTTAATAAGCAACTTAAACCGAAACTTTCTCTTCCTGAGCTTTCATACTGGATAACTGCACACTTTGCTTCTATCTCTATTTCCGTTAAGCCGCTGCCTTGTTGCTCTCTTCCTATCGCCTGCAAATGTCAATCGGAATAAAGCTGAATATTTAATATGCCTCTTCTGCCAAGTTTGCTTTTCATTACGGATTCAATATTCTACTTTCTACGACATCAATATTGCAAGATCTTTTTCATTACAACGCACATAATCAAAGTTCTATGTTTTATGCTTTCTTTATTTCTACATCGTCTGTCAGGACTACTGTTTCTTCTAATTGATTTTGCAAACATGACTGGAGTCCTGAGTAGGAACAGGGAGCTTACTAAAAGCTATGTTCGTGCGTGTGTAGCAGATACAACAAAGATAAGAAGAGTTAAAATTCCCCTTTATTTGCTTATCGATTTTACAGAGGTTCCCGTACTTCGGAATACAAAGACCAACCACTTGTGGTCTGAACGTAAAAGAGTATAAGACTACCAACTAACTAAAATTTAAATAAGAGCTAATTTTTAATATTTTACACAGATGACTAGCACTAAGACTGGCCTTTTTAAATTACTACGTCTGTAGTACGCAAACTACAGAAAACTACAATACGTCTTTAACTTTCAAGAGGATTAAAACCTCTGGCCTTAAAGGCGGACAGTAACTGATGGCAAGCTCGCGTGAGGACTCGTAGCAAGAGGTCTCTCTCCTTCTTCTTGGCAAAAAGCCGCAACTTTAATACTTAAGCGTTAGCAAGTACAATTTGCATAAACATATTCACGCGTTACTTCTGACCGGAAGTTAAAAATAAGAGATGATAGCAAAGTTTTAAAATAAAATAAACGTTAGTGAACTTAAAATCCTTACACGTCAACTATTTCTACAACATCATTACTTCAATACAATGAGAATAACTAACTCCAATGGAGTTTCAACAGACACAGTCAAAAATCTCTCATTTTATTTCGAGCTCTGGTGGATAAAGTATAGATAAAATATGACATCAGTGAAAAATGTTTAAGCATAAAACTAAAAACGAAATTTTTACTGTTCATTCCAGCGAAACATTCTCCTACAGGAAAAGAAGAAAATAAAAAAACTCTCTTCGAGTGACTTTGTGAAGGCCTATCAACAGTGTTGCAGCCTTAAGTGAAATGTGGTGCGTTTTCAAAGTGAAATAATATCGAATTTGTTTTATTCATCATCTGCACGTAAAAATTGAGTAAGATATCGCATCATTATAATTTTCTTAGATGACTGGTCTTAATTTATGACAAAATCAAATTAAAAATATTTTAATTGAAAGTAATTAATTTTTATATTCCATGATTTGCTTATATTATTTTAATGTTGTTTTTCTGTGTTTAATTAAGTAATTTATTGCTTTTTGACAAAAATTTTAATGGAAACAAAATCTAAGTCTGCTGCAATACCTCAAGAAAAGAAATCTGCTGAAACTGTGCCTGAAGTTGTTTCTGTGGGCAAAAATAAATTTATATGTCCTGTTTTTGAAGAATCAAAAACTCTTCCGCTAGACAAATATTTAACGTTCTTTGGAAAACAATATCGCATCAAAAATCTTTCTGAAACAGAAAAATGGGCATTGTTTCCCAATTGTTTAAAAGAAGAAGCATTAACATTCTATATTCCGGAGGCTGTGGAAGCAGATAATTGCAATATTTTAAAAAATACATTTCTCACATAATTTTTTTAGTTTAAAATGATTTTGTTTCAGTAACTTATAATGAATTCAATGATGTTGATCAATATTTCCGCCAAAATTAAAATTAGGCTCTGCGTTGAAATTAACTAATCCAATTTTAATCGACTTCCTCACTCAAGGATTTCCAAAGCAACACTTTGTGTTGCTAGCCGTTCAGAATATAAAGAGTGGTTCAGAATATAAAGATATTTATCCACTCTTCAAAAGTGGATTTCCTTAGTCAGGAAAACATTTCCAACCTCAAGTTCTCGTGAAGATCACAAAGCACCAGGAATGTTCCCAGGTTTACCATTCCTAAACAAAATCCTTTTCCGTATTTTGATTATCCTACTCCAAGACCATTCTATCCTGGTCTTAATTGCCTCCAAATCAGGACTGGAGAGATGTTCAACCACCACAACTGAGATTTCCAGATTCACAATATCTCGCTTTAAATTATAATCAACCCCCACCTTATCAAAATCAATATCCAAATTCAAAATATCCCGCCTTAAATTATCATCAGCCGCTATATTCATAAAATCAAACATCACCTAAAAAACGACAGTATTTCGAATTCAGTGTTTAGGTAGGAAACAATAACTTTCCTGCTATTATTGGTACTAGTAGCCAAGTTAATGTAATTTCTGAAAATGTTTTAAGTTGTTTTAATAATTTTGAAGTTATTGAAAATGAAATTTGACAGAAGTTAAAAATTGTTGTCTCTATCTGGAGGTCTTACTGTCACTAAACTAGTTAAGTTTCATGCAAAGTTGAAAGAATAAAGGTAAATGTGATATTTTATTTTGCTAATTCTCATTTAATTTATTTATTGTTGTCCTCATCTTCTGTTCCCTTGTTTAAATTACAGTTGAACTTTAGTGTCTATAATGTGTACCAATTTAAAAGAAACATAAGCAAAGGCTATATTTAAATAATCCTTTCAAAATAATACTTTGTATTTATCTGAAAATATTAAACTTGAAAAAGACTCTGTTTCAATAATGTCGCAAGAACTGAATGGAAAATTCATGTGTAAATAACCAGTTGAATGTTTATTGTTTAATCATATTGTTAACCAGTCGAATTTAAGTTTAATCATATTTTGGAAAAAGGTTATAGGTTGAATATATATTGACCTCCAAGAGTAATATTAACTTCAGAGCTTCCTGAAGCATATAGACTATATCGAGTATCCTTTAAAGATAATAGTGAAATAAAAAACAAATAGACGAATTATTGTATGCAGGAATTATAAAACCATCATCTAGTCTTTATGTTGTCCCTGTAAGATTAGCTTATAAAAGAAAGCAAAAACTGCGTCTTAACCTGAAGACATATACAAGCTGAAGTCGCTGTTATCCTATATGGTTTTAGAATAACTCTCAAAACGAGAGTTCAAAATCATTATTACCGACTCAGTCGGTTCTTGTAACAGTTCTACAGATCAGAGTGCAACATGGTTGCCACAAAAATATGCAAAATCAAATATTTACTTCAGCGCTGCCTAACGGCCAAATCGGCAGTCACAACACAATGCCCCGGATGAACAATCACTATTGTTCATCATCATTAAAGATAGTGATAGTGACTGTGATAACAATAGTGATTGTGATTAACACAATCACTATTGTTCATCATTATTAAAGGAAAATAATTAATTCAAAATATAATAAACTAAATTAATTGTTAGGTATTCAACATTTTCAAAGTAGGCAGGCATTTCAAATTTTTGGACAAAAATAAAATACGAAATTCTACTTACATACAATAGACAAACAATATTCAAATTCTAAATACAATATAAGGCTGGAATCTATAATAATAAAAATAATAAATGAATTAAATGAATAAATGAAAAAAATGCAAATAATTTTATGACTGTCCATTCAAATATTAGTCTATTAAGTCCAGTTCAAATTTATATAGTAACTGAATGGGTCTCTTTATAATTCCTGTAGGTGTTTGGATCACACAGGATCTAACTTTTGAATTACGTCCTAAACACAGCTCTTTAATACATCCGTAGTTCCAAAGATGCTTTGGGAACTTTTCGTCATGGATCAGCACTACGTCACTAACTTGAAATGATGAGGACTCTGTTGGAGTGACTCGATATGCAGAGCGAGGTTCTAACAGATATTCTTTTCTCCAGCGTTTCCAAAAGTGGTTAATGGCTTGCTGTCGGTATTAAATTTTTTTTGTAAGCATCCTTCTGTTGGATTCAGATCCAGTGATTACAGGCAATCCATGAGGCTGTTAGTCGTTTTCCTACTGAAAAATGGGCTGGAGTTAAAGGCTGTGGTTCGGAAAGCTGTTCGTAAATATAACACAGTGGTCGAGATTTGATAACTGCCTCAATTTCAGTCATTGCGGTTTCCATTTTTTCAGACATAAGACAAGTCCTACCAAGGCTCTTTTTCAGTGGTGTTTTCACGGTGCGAACCATCCTTTCCCAAAAACCGTCCCACCAAGAGGCTCTAGGCAAAATAAATTTCCATGTTATTTTGTTTTTTGAGAAATAATCTAGAACTTCTTCCTTTGAAATGTTCTTCCAAATTTCTTTCAGTACTGAATAAGCTTTGATAAATGTTTTTGCCTTATCTATCAGCTTTGATAAATGTTTTTGCCTTATCACTGTAAATTATTTTACAAAATCCTCTTCGTGCAACGAACCGTCGAAGAGCTAGAATAAAGGTGTCAGTGTTCAAATTATTTACCAATTCGAGATGTACGGCCCTAATTACTGCGCAAGTAAATACTAAAATATAAGCCTTTTCTGGACCAGATGAAGTTTTGACATAAATTGTTTCAGCAAAATCTAAGCCAGTTGTTTCAAATGGCGGAGTTCAATAATCCTATCTCTAGGTAGTGGTGCTACTACTTCCTTAACTGGAGTAGCATTAAATCTTTTACAAATTAAGCAAGTTTTCAGAACCGATTTCACTCATCTTCTTCCTTTGATGATAAAATATTTTTCTTGAAGATGTGATAATGTCGTAGCTACTCCAAAATGATGTAACCTCTCATGGGTATCCATAATCAACAGCAAATCAACATAAATTTTAATTTAGAGTGGAATTTTAATTATTTTTGTCAGGAAGTATCCATGGGTGTTTTTCTCGTTCTTGGAATTCAGAGAATTGTAGTCTGCCTTTCAGCACAAGCAATCCATTTTCATCTAATTCGTGATTAAGGGTATATAAATTTGATTCTTTACTGATAGATTTTCCACATTTTAGTTGGTTTATTTCAACGTTAAATTCCGATTCTTGAGTACATTTAATCCAATACATTTCTACCTTATCCAGTTCTGAAGCTGTCAATGAACCGCAGACCTTAGAGTTTCTTTCATTTGAATTATGCATAAAGTCTTTTGAGACTGCCGTTTGACCATGCCGTGATACTGTAAAGTCTTTTGAGGCTGCTGAACTTATCAACATCTAAAATTGTTTCCTGTGTTATGGTACAACATAATTGAACAATTTGAGGTTTCAACTTTCTTTCAATTAGCGCATCTTCCCTTCAGTCAGTCACTAATTCTGACGGCCATGAATGCCCGTGAAGTGATAACCAAATTGGACCTTGCCACCAGATGTTATTTCCTCTAAGTGTTATCAGCTTTTCACCTCGCGTCACTAAATCAGCTGGATTTTCTTTCCGCTACAATAGTTCCAATTTTCAGGATCCGTAAGGGATTAAATTTCTCTGACTCTGTTGGAAAACAAAGGGTTTCCAATTCATAGCAGATCCTTTTATCCAATGAAGCGTTATTGTTGAGTCTGTCCAAAACTTTATCTTCGCATTTTTTAAGTCTAGTGCCATCTTTAAAGTTTTAAACATCTTCGCGGCAATTACGGCTCCCATTAATTCTAATCGGGGAAGCGTTATTCGTTTCACAGGAAAGACTACTTTTTGCCCAGATGAAACTTGTTTTAATTTCATTATCTTTAGTGAAATGCCTAAAATAGGCTACTGCACCAAATGCCTTAGGACTAGCGTCACAGAAAATGTGGATTTGTACCTGATCTTTTACCAAATTCATTTCCTGTTGGAAATACTTTCTAGGTATCTCTTCTCTCTTAAGATGTTCTGTTTCAGAGCACAAACCTTTCCATTCATTTTCCAAATCTAGGGGTAACTCATCATCCCAGGCCAAACCTCTTTTCCAAATTTCTTGCAATAAGCTTTTAATTCGTATGGTGAAGAGATATAAACCCTACGGGATCATATACCTTTAACGTAGTCTTTAAAACACAACGCTTTATAGATTTGATACTCTCTAGGTTATCTATAAGAGGCTGAGCATACAGTTGAAAGGTATCAGAATTGGTATTCCATACTATTTCTAAAACTTTTAAATGGAGGTCAGAATTTTCTTGTTCACTGCATAACATATTTTCTTTCCACATTTTCCTTAGTTTCAAAGAATTAGAATTAAATTTTCGTAAATGCATCCCAGCATCTTTAAGAATTTTAGTGGCAGTAGATGATAAATAGTAAGCCTCTTCATCAGAATTTGAACCGGAAATTAAATAAATCATCAGCATACAGGGATGTATCTAACATTTCATAAACTTTATAATGTTCTTTCTTATACTTCTGAATATGACATTTGATAGTAGCAGCTAAAATGAAGTGGCTACAGGTAACATCGAATGGTACTCGCGTAAATCTTACAATTTTGAATAAGTCAACTGCCTTATCATCAAACCACAAAAATTTTAAATAATTTCTGTCTTCTGGCGTTAAGCCAATGTGGAGAAAAGCCTTCTCCAGATCCGCGCAGAACGCCACTTCATGTTTTCGAAAATTGATGATAATATCTAAAATGTTTGGGTTTAAATTGGACCCTGGCCATAAACAACCATTTAAAGATTTAAACTGATTTTCTTTTGAAGAAGCATTAGTGACCATCCTCACTTTAGTGGTGGATTTGTCGTCTCTCGTAACAGGTCTATGCGGCATGAAATAACCGTTCTCAACGTCATTATCTGAACATTCTTCTACTACCTTATTTCTCTTTTGTTCAGTAACAATGTCTTTATACTGTTTGAGGAGATCGTCATTTTTCGCAAGTTTTGGATTTAATTCGAAAAAACGATTCTTCGCTATTTTGAAATTAGTCTCTAACCCTTCTTTACTGTCCTTCCACAATAATTCCCCTTCATGTCTGTTATTAGCGAATTTCAAATCGTCTTCAAATTTATTAATGATTTCTTTATGTATTTTTGAAAATACATCGTCTCTAATACCAATTGCTTCAAGGTCCCATAATTCCTTTAAATCTTCCTGTTCGGCATTTTCAACAGATAATTTAAAAACGGATGCATTTTTATTTGTTCCCTTTTCATCATTATATATAGAGCCACAAAGCGACCATCCAAATAAGCTTTCACACACAAATAGCTATTTTGTTATTTTTCCTACTGTCCGTGGACTGTTTATTTGCTCGAAATAATCGGCGCCTATCAATAACCGCACTCGAAAGCCGCATAACGTATTCCAATTAGAGAACTCGTATTTCTTTAATTTGCTTTTGACATCTGTGTTTAGTCTAGGCGGATAAATCATCGCGGTAGAAATTGTGTCTGTCACCAACGCCTCAATGCATATATTTCGCTCGAGAATTTTCATTTTCTGTAAGGTAACCTTGACCACGTTATAAATCTTTTGCTTTGCTTTAAGCGCGCCGAAAGAGTATACTAGCAATTTTTCCTTTCTTACAACTGGGGGTTTTAAGTATGATGTTAATTCTTTCGTAATAAATGTCCGTTGACTGCCACTGTCAAAAAGACACAAAGCAAATTTTGACTTTAAATCCGATGATATTTTTACACAACATGTTTGCAATACAACTTCATTAAATAAATCTGACTTTTTAATATCAAATTGAGAAACGGAAGTTACTATGGTATCACTTTTATTTTTAGGAACTTCAGGGGGCTTTTCTTTAGATTTCATGCATATCGAAACGTTATGAAACTTACTACCGCATATTTTGGAATGCTCATTTAGAAATTTACACTTCGCAGCAATATGGAATTTCCTAAAACATACAAAACACTTCCCTTCGTTCTTTAATTTTTTACGCTTCTGAGGAATCGAAAGCGATTCACAGAAATTAGTATTATGTTCTGAACTACTGCAAAAGAAACAGTTATTCTTAACACTAGTTGACAAAGCAGATGCTGTAGGAATATTACGCTTAAAATTTTGGTGTCTATATTTTTCTGGTTTAACATGTGATATCCTTACGGAACTATTCAAATGCATCGTAACTTCACGCGATTCTGTTTCTTCTTTAATAAAGGAGATTAGTTCATTGCTATCCCAGTTCGAACTTTTGGCACGCCTTCTATTAAATTTTAAAGCAATATCTGGTGAAATCAACTTAAGTAAAATTGGGCATAATGACCATAACTTCCAGATGCAACCCCTAAATAGTTTAAATTACGAATCTGATTTTCACAATTGTCATAGAGTTCCCTCAAAGCTCTTAAGTTAGAAGAATTGTTTACTGGATTGAGATTCAAAAGCTTATTCATATGGGCGTTAATAACGACATCAGTTCTACTAAACCGTTCTTTCAAAAGGGCGATAGCAGAACTATAATTTTCGTTAGTTAACGAAAACCCAGATACAGCATTAGCTGCACTTTCACCAAGCGCTGATTTCAAATAACAAATTTATCAACTGGTGTCAAATGCTCATTACCATCTATAGCATTTGAAAATTGACTGCAAAACTCAAGCCATAAGCAAGAATCACCGCAATATTTTTCGATTGTAAGCTTTGGAAGCTTCATAAATTTAGGTTCAGTATTGTTACTAGAAACACTGTTTTCACTACTTAAAACACTAGAATTATGAGAAATAATTTGAGGGTTAGAGTTTAAATTTTTATCTAAATACCGCGTAATTCTATTTTTCCATTCAATAATTTTTTCATTATAATCTTCAACAACTTCAACTTCGGATTCAGTTTCTTCAAGGGTTAAATCACTTTCGATTTCACAATTCAGTTGTTTAAGACCATCATATTTTTCAATTAATTGCTCTTAGAGAACATTTAACTGATCAATTTTTTGTTCATGAGTCATTTCCGACGTTTCAGTTAAAATAGCTTCAATTTTCGTTAACTTTTTTGTAGTAGCAGTACGCAAAACTGCGCGTTTCCGCTTCAATTTATCAAGACTATCCGTTACGTTTATACTATATATCGAAATATATCAAGGTATAAATAAGCATGCGCTTACCTGATAAATTTTATATTCCGAACTTTCAATTCAAACCTCCTGTAGCGGACGCCAAGAAATGAAGTACCATTTGCACTTCTAATCAGATTAGTTATAATTTTTAGCAGATTCAAAACACGGTTCAATAAAAGCACTTCAATACGTGAACAAATCAGCGCACGAACTAAAACTATTTACAACATACGGCCGCCTATTAAGAGAACGTTTTGGCTTATGTTGTTCATTGGTGATACCAGTTGTAGTATGTTAGGATCCTCTAAAATTTGTGATGTAAGACAGAGAGCTGTCTAAAGTCCTTTCGTACCTTAGATGACTTTGCAGTATTGTACCTTAGATGAAAATATAAAATGCAGCAACCAAAATAGTGAACTCAACATTATTATTGCTGTTATTGGGAAAATTTCATTTTCTGCTTAGTAATAACGATTATGAAGTTGGGAAGCTCTTTGTGACAGTGACATTGCCATTATTTTGACATATATTCCGAGTGTTAATTTGACGTATTAACTTTTCAAGATAATCATATTGCTCTTTTTCACTTTTATCCTAAGTTATAATTATTTCATTGGCTTGTACATTAATTTTCTGTTTAATATAAATTTAACCTGTTCTTTAAATAATTCTAATGAACTCGAATTTTAAAATAGTTCTCGAAGAATAGTTGAAAATGGATAAAATTGCCATTCTCTTCATTATTCTCGCCTTTATCATCTTAAATTCTTTTCTTTTAATCTGAACTATTGAATTTTTTTGCTTTTTCATATTAATCAAAGGACCTTTCGCCTCAGTAAAGATTCTGACAATTAATTCACTGAAACAACCTTGTATTTGGCGTACATTTACAAGAACACTCAATCGATTTCGAGGGCAGCTACAGGTCCCTCCTCGTCAGGAGGACCTGTAGTTTCTCCTGACGAGGAGGGACCTGTAGCTGCCCTCGAAATCGATTGAGTGTTCTTGTAAATGTACGCCAAATACAAGGTTGTTTCAGTGAATTTGATTGTCCCATTGGCGTGTTTCTCTTCTATTGTAATTCTGACAATTGTTTTTGCATTCAGGCACCATCATTATCATAAGTTATATTTTCTGGATCCTTCAATTCCTGTAGATGTTAGTAACGGAATGCAATATATTTCAAATTTGTGTAATTATAGCAGAATACTTGATGGCTATTTTCTAACGAAGTAATGCTTTTGGGAAAGACTTCATAAAGGAGATTGGCAAACAGAATATGCTCACAAAAAAAAAAAAAAAAAAACCTCGAAATCTATGTTCACAAGAAAACCTCGAAAACACCTATGGAGTTAGTCAGTACCATTGAAACGAAAGTCGATCTGGAAACACAAATTCAAGTTTTCTGCGGTTATAGGCAAGCTGTAAGCTTAGGAAGCAATGGACAACGAGCTACAGAGAAACTCAACGCTAATTAGCTCTCCTACTCAGAAATGGTAGTAAAAGGCCAAAATAAACAGATTTTTTAGTTACGTTGACATAGTCTCCTCTCATATGCTTTTCTTCCTGGAGTTTAGTAGCGTTTTAAAATCTTACCGATAAAAGCCAATCTTACCGATAATAACAATCACTTGCATAATTGTAATTTTAATATCCTTTTTAATGTTATTTCAATTCTCTAAATAGTGAGTAATCCTTTAAAATAAAAGTCTAGATAAAATACAATCCTTAGATTCCTCATTTCAGTTTCCTAAGAAAAATTAAAATTAATATGTAATTATTTTTACTAAAAGCCTTTCATTTTTTTTACTAAATCAAATAATTCTCGGTTCAGAGTTTTTAAATTTCTGTGATTTCGTAACAAAACTCTGAGATATTTTATTTATATGTGCCCAGATAATACATATGTAATTCTTTCTGTAATCTTCAAACAGCTCGTCATGCATTGATATTTTGCACTAAATTATTTAATCATAATCATAATAATAATTTTTTAAAGCATGAACTGAACTTAGCAAAGAAACTGGCGGGAAACTTTCTGAGATCTTTTCTGTGATTTAACGTTTTTCATTTCAAAAACTGTTGTATTAAATGTTATATAGTGGGAATAAAATTAATAATGAAACAGAAGATGCAAAGCTTGCAAATAAAGAATAAAAATTGAAAATAAGATAAAATATACAAGACTGAACCAAAATAAGATGATGCAGATCAAAATGAAATTACGAGAGCTGATACACAAACAAGGTGAAAGCGAAAACAAACTAAACTAACGCAGAGAGCATGAAACGAAACAGAAAAGAAAATGTATGGAAGAGGAATAAAATAATTGCGGAAAATAACCGAAGCTTGAGAGGAAGAAAATTTGTTTTGAAGATGTACGTTCATTATCACTTCATCATTCACAGACAAGTATAAAAAATGAAAATGTACACAAAAAAATTCTTTGCATTTTCTATTGATCTGTTAAACAATTATTTATTTAACTTTGTAATAAATTATCTAGTCCCCCTACCCGTTCGTGCTTCAGTGGCGTAAGTGGTTAACTAGTTTAACTACCTAGTAAAAAATCCGTAGTTCAAATTAAGACTCATATGCAGGAAAGGATTTAATGCTGCCGAAGGAAATTATTTTTGGAGATGTACATTCAATATCATTTCATTGTTCATGGACATGTGTGCAAAGAGAAAATTATTTATCTTACACAAAAATTTCTTTGCATTTTCTGTTGATTTGTTAGACAATTATTTAATTTTATAAGGTATCATCTAGTCCACCCTACCCCGGCCAGGTTGGCCTGGAGTAAGCGATTAAGATGTCCAACTAGCGAGCAGAAGATCCGTGACTAAATTAAGACTAACATGCATGAAAACGTTAAATACTACAATTCCGGCGAAACACAGCTTATTTTCTCCATTTTCCGCTTCGAAAAACTTATTTGTCCCTAAATGGTCTAACTTTAGTAGTACAGAAAAATCTTGTTATTAGCAAAATTAGCAAAATTATTAGCAATAGTTCTTCACTTATTATTAGTATTAGCATCTCTCCCAAATAGAGTTGTTCTTCGCAGTACTTTTATAAATAGCGTATAACGCTTTCATGCATACAAGTCTTAACTGGCACTTTCTTCACAGAAGGACACTGTAGTTATTAGAGTGCTTGATGCTAAAGACTTTATAAATGAGCAATGTCCCCACCGGGATTCGAAATCCCGATCTCCTGCATATGCATCGAGTGTCCTTGCAATTACACCACGAAGACATGCAGAAAGGAGGGAGAAAATACCTTATAACGCAAACAAATGTAAATTGTTTGTACTAACTCTTATATCAGTCATGTTACTAACGTTCCAGACGTATTTGCCGAAAAAAAAACCTATGTCGAATTAGAAACAATAACAATGTAAGAGTGATATACGGTGACATTTTCTGCTTCATTTTTAGTTAGTGTTTTACTTTTCCTTTATTACATAAGTGATTAATTGCTGCCGTTTCTGTACCTGCGTAAACTTTCAGCAAGACATAGAACAAAATAACAGCCCAATTCTTTAATAACCTGCAATTATTTAAAACAAATTTATCAGCATGTAGTTAATTACGAATAATGTTATGCAAGATTATTGGAAGGTGTATTGAGAGAAGGAACTCCCATAATGCGAGCACTGTTGTCAAAATAATTAATGGTTCATTAAAAGTATCCATGAATCACTAAATGTTTTGATCAAAAATACTGCTGAACGTCATTTACATTTTGGGTTATTTGATTTCTTCTTCCAACAAATAAATCAAATTGATCTCTGCATGGTAATGATAAAAAATAATACTACATTAATATTTAACAATCCAAACATGAAATATAACCTAAGAATTGCCCCAGTTTTCCTGTGTGTTCGTTTTTTAAACGATTTTGTTCATGCTCAGGATGTTTTCAAAGTTCTAGGAATTTAAGATTATTTTTTGTTAGCTTTCATCAATATCACAATGCAGTTTTTCAACATAATCCCCAGTTAATTGAATACACTTATTTAAAGACTAATTCTTTTAAACCGCTCTCAAGCAACTTCTTCGGTTGTCTCCTCTCTTTCTCCTTATGGCATCGTTAAACTCTCAAATCGAATGTCCCGCGCAGTTTTTTTTTTTTTTTTTCAAATTTGGGAACAGATGTGAGAATAGAAATATGAGAACAAGATACTCCAAGCAGACGTTAAACAGTATCTGCAGTTCCTGCACCTTCTTAACACAAAAGGAAAATTCTTGTTCTTCACATTTTCATAGTTGCAAAAACAGTGCTATGAAAAATGCTTCTGTGTCAGTCAAACAACTAAATCGGACTAAATAATATTGTACGGGAAACTGCGCAAACATCTCAAGACTTGTCTGCGTCCGATGGAGTTGCTTTTCAATTCTAGAAACTAAACTAGAGCTCGGTTCCTACAACTCTGGAAACATACCACGTAAATATGAGTATTTTGTTCCTACTTTCTCTCATAATTATTTTGATTAAAATGAGCAGAGTTTTTTTTTCGCTGTTTCTCAAAGTCAGTTTTTTGATTAAATGAACAAAGAACTAGCTTTCAGAATGATTTAGCTTTTTTTTATCTCATACGAATTTTTCAATGAAATTTACAAAGTTGGCAGTCTTCTCTGAACACGATTTTATTTAAAAATAAAACTAACTTTTCGACCGTGAGGAAATAACCTAACAACAAAGCTTTTAACTTTGAGATCTGGGATATACCTTTTACATTCCCCTTTTCTGTTCAGGGAGAATGTGTTGTAGAGTCATTACAATTTTTCAAGCAAGAGACGTGAAATATGTGCAATGCCCTCGACGGGACTCGAACCTGGACCTTTCGAATATTCGCCGAGTGGGCTACCGTTATATCACGAAGGCATGCGAAAAGGAGGAAGAAAATACCTTACATAATCTCCCTTTTAAAAGCACTGGGAATTAGAGGGCCCTGCCGCCAAGTCCTGGTGATGAAGAATCATCATTCACCACCTTTTAATTCGGGCGCCACTGTAGAGTTATTAGGTTATTTTAAAGCAGGAAAGGTGAAACATGGGCAATGCCCACGCCGGGACTCGAACCGGGTTCTCTCAAATACGCACAAACTGCGCTACCGTTACACCACAAGGACATGCAGAAAGGAGGGAGAAAATACCTTATATTGTCTCCTCTGAAAAGCAATGACAAGGAAATCTCTCTATTCTTCCAGACATTATTCTTAATCAGATGTCACTGTTAAATCATGGCTTCAATTGGGACTCGAAGCCAAGCCTTTGATCCAGGGATGCGAAAACTGTTCTTGAGCTACTGAAGCCAATAGCCAGTATCAGGTATTTCTATTTTTTTGGTGAGACTTTACCTGTTACTTGACCTTGGATAGAATCACGAACATTTTAATGCTTCATATTCCTTCCTACTATTTCTGCTGGAACCAACTCTTTGTCCATCAGGGCGTTTTTCTTACATTGCTCTTATCAGTTAACCTTATCAGCTCTTATCATGCCAAGATGAGATTTAGAATTTCTCACTTTGACGAAATAGCCTGAATGGTGAGAGTTTCAGTTCCATAATGGTAGCGGGTGCGCCCTAATCGCATGCTTTGCCTTAACAGAAATTTAAGATAGTAGTACAGGAGACACGAGGTAAATTTGCGAGTCAACGGACTGATTAGTTAATCCACACCTGTTGCAAAATCATTTCTCAGAAGTTCTATTTTCTCTGCATCGGCATCTCTTCCTGAAAACGATGAGATAAAACCCGTTATGTCCTAAAACAACACTTTTTTTAAAACAACATTGCTTTATAATTTCCACTTTGCTTCACACACACACACACAAAAAAAAGTATAGATCGTTTAATACGCTTCGTTTAATTCGTTTAATATGCTTAACACAATCTTCAAAGCCCGATTTATAAGGTACCCATACTTTAATTTATATACTCTGCGAAAGCATATTATAATCAAACATAGTTCATCTTTCTTACTTTGTGTGAAGTCATCCGCCTCTTTTGCAAGAAAAATATCTTCATTTGTTTATTCTTCTGCATTTAAACGATGTGCTATACTGATTTATTCTAATAATTTCGGCAGTGTCAGTTAATGCAAATTACAGGATAAAGTTAAAATGCAATTTAATTAACATGACGGCCATTCTAAAAGCAGCGAATCTCGCATTATTGATAGACAGTTTTGCACTCTGCAAAAGCCCATTTATAATTAAATTAAATAAAAAAACTAATTAAGAAACATCAAAATAAAGTTAAAAGTTAATATAAAGCATATACAAAATTTTGAAAACTGGTATGAATTAAAAGTACATCTTAACAAAAACTGAACATTTGATAAAGAACAGCGACAGCATTTACATTCTGGAAAAAATATCGGCAGTGAGCCATTATTGAAAAAATAATTTTAGTTTTAACTAAACAGAACTTAGTTTCCATGCCACCCAACCGGCATAGTAATTAGCGTCGCTGACTGCTGTGCCGATGAGCCCGGGTTCGAATCCCGGGGAAGGCATGGATGTTTGTAAATGTATAGTGTCTGTGCCAAATGAGGGCACTCTAAATATGCGGCTATCCGAAAGTCCTCTCGAGAGGTCGTTGGTAGGAGGAAGAGGGGTAGGAGACTCTTCATCAAGGTGATCCATCAAGGCACCATCCCCCGACGTGCTCTCCATCAAAATTGGGGGCGCAACTGAGCTAAATTGCACTGTCACCTCTAAAGTGCTCAAGGTTATTGCCAACGACAGGCGTAAACTTGCGCCCTTTGCCACGACGAATTTCGTGGGCTTGGGCTGACTATAGGTCAGACAAGTGAGCGTTAACAACAACAACAACGACTTAGTTTTCATAAGAAGAATAAATTATGTGAAACAAAGAATAAAATTCCTTCACGTCTATAGAAATGCTAGTGAAATTTGACACCCTTACCTCTCAGTATACTAATGATACAAGATAGTATCACAATCCGTCAAAAGTAAAATAGCTCGTTAGTTAGTTAGACTATGGTTTTTAAAATGAAATAATATTTATTATATGAAGCTACAGAAAGTCAGAGGAGCTTGTAAAAACTCAAAATAGTGTTTGTTAATTTTTGACAATGAGCTAAATGCCAGCCGCTTGAAACGATAGTAATTATATTAAGAAACTGTAAATATTGATCGAGAATGATTTTTTTCAGTTTTGTACCGTATTATATACTTCAGAAGGTTTTTGTAATAATTGTATTAAATGAACTCTTAACAACTTAAATTACTGGGTTGCAACAAAAGAAATGGCCGTTGATGAAACGGTCAGATTTTACTTGTGGAATGGATTTATGTAAAAGCATTGTAAGATATTGCATAGTATATAAAACAATAAAATTTACACAATGGAAATTTAACTAATTTTAAGACCTGAAATGGAAATCTTTTCAGTTAAGTTGGCACATAGGACGGGCATAATTCAGTTTTAATTAGATTATATAGACTGCATTGCAGTATATTTCCATATACAATATTCAAAAATTGCATTAATTAATTCTTAATTCATCTTAATGCTGAGAAAATTTGACATTGGTACAGCTGATGCTGACATTCGTAGACTTATTCTTTAAGTTTCACTCATAAATATTAGGAATATTGCTAGTGCTTATACATGGTATCAATTTATAAGGATTTATTTAGTTTTAAACTAAAAATTTCGTTCAATTAATTACATTTTCTGTTTTCTTTCATTTCCATTTCCTGCCAGAATGGTATTTCAGTTTCGCGTGTTATGCAAAAGTAGGGTAGAAAGATACTATTTAAGCTGGTGTCTTCAGTCAGAGTTACTTCAGCCAAGACCGTGTTCTGCCTTTCGGCCACGTTGTTTCCCTGGTATTTAAGTGTTCCATATTCACAAATAAGCTTCGGCTATGGTTAATTTAATTTTACGTCTCCTTTGACAGGCAGGTGACCCACTGAGTAAACGCTCACCATCCTTATTAAGTCCTATCTACGAAGTACATACATTGCTTAGACTGGAGTTATGTTCCTTGAGAAAACGTATCTCCTTACTGTAAGCTTTTCAAGAAATTATTTTCTAATTGCTTGTTGCTCATGCTTTAGCTTTATTTTTATTACTTAGCTAGAATATTCTTTAAAATTTTGTTTCTTGTAGGCACATCTAAGCACATTTTCTGTCGTTATTTTCCCTTCCACAGCTGAAGAAGCTCTATTTAACCTTTGAAATTTACTCGTTACTCTGATTTTCTTTCTCTCTACTAGTTTCTTTAGCATTTGTTCTTCGGCGTTTTCTTTTTTTTTTCTATCATATGTATTCATAAGAAGTACTGAAGTAAAATAAAATTATTCATGTATAATATTAGTCCTTTTGGGCTTACGTGATTCTGTATTTTATACACACGTTTTTATTCTCAAACATGAGAAGATTCGAAATCTATAAATGGCTCTCTAATTAATATAATGTTTCTAAATGTTAGTTAATTTAAAATTTTTTGAAATTACTCAGAAACACAATATGCATAAATTTGATTTTAGTATATGAACGTTAACATAGTGCACTACTGTTTCAATGTAATGTGAAAACAATTTTATGGCATTAATTACCCTGTTAAATATATATATATATATATATATACATAATAATAATTTTGATTGCATATATTTAATTTTGACTTTTATTGAGGAAGGTTTTATTTTCAGATTAAGATTTTCCTTTCGGTTAATATTTTGCTTGAACTAAATTCATTTGAATTTTACACGTGATTTTCATTTTAATTCTTTTTTGATATAATGCTCCTTGTTTTTATTTTAAGAACCTGCATTATAGAGAGTAAAAATTAAGCTTTTGTATAGATTAGTTCCGTTTATTCTTATGTGTATTCTTTTTGCGTAATATTTAAATCAAGGTAAATGATACTTCAAATTTATGTGTTTTAATTTTGAGGCAAATAATAGCGTACACAATTACAGAATTAAATTTCAGAGTTTCTTAAAGTAATTTTATGAACTTAAACGTACCTGAAATTTAATTTCAAATTAATAATGTAGAAATTCAAATCTATACCATTCAAATACAAATTTACACTTGTAACGTTCTGCTGTCTATCTGTTCTGTAGAAACTGGAGAATAGTGACTGCACCGAAGAAGGATTAAAACTACTCTTTATTAAACTCTTTAAATTATTACAACTTGACGCTAACATACTGCGCCTCTGCTTGGGCGGTAACTGAAACAGTAGAATCAAAACTCAAGAAATTAACAAGTAGTAGAATTAAACTACAGGGCTCATACAATCCTGTATCCTACAGCGAGTAAATGAGTCTAGTGGCAGCAAGATAATAGCTGTAAAGCCGCGTCTAACCAGCAATAAATGCTAAGCCGAAGCTTGCGTTACAACCACGCACAGAGATTTCCCAGACTCTCTCTAACTTTCCTTACTAGAACATCGATATTTAAACTCTTTCTTCCACTGGTAGAATTTGCATTCCTTACGACCGCTACCAAATTTAAATATTCTGGCATTGACAATTAGGGGAATGAAGGCTTATAGGAAAGTAACTTAAAATTAAATTTATCTGGTTATTTAAAATAAATATAAATCCCTACACACTCTTTATTTCCGATAATTATACATTTCAGATGCTTGTTTTGGGCAGTAATAATCTAGGTCTTCTCTCACAGCTCTTTTATAGCCGGTTCAATGAACTGAAGCATTGAGGCCTTTTACTAGACGGGGGGGGCAGAGTCAGTTGACAGGATTAATTAATAGTTTCAATTGCACATTTAAGTGGGAAGCTCCCTTTATAGAACACCTTACTTTCCAATTTGATTGCGGACATCTGTAGTCTGGCGGCCTATTTATGAAGGAAGAGCTGTTATAAAACAAAACGTAAAAATAAAACGAGCTAACGCCATGTAAATGATTGGGCTAGCTCGAATATTTCACTGACTTCCATGATACGCGTCACTGTCATTTATCAAAGCATGTTCTCCTATTTTTTCACATTTTGGCAGCTTTCATAAATTAATAAATGAAATTCAATTTGAAAATTTATAATTGGGAAATTTTACCTCTGTTCCACGCTGAATGCAATAAAAGAGCTTAGTGCCTTTCTTTCTACTTTCAAGAACCTTTGTATTATTGCTTTACATGCTTTTGATCCACAGCGCCCATGCTTGGAAAATAACGGAAAGAAAAGAAAAGGAAAACAAAAACCGTTAATTTAAACTGGTAGTTTTTTTATTATATAATAGGCTTCTAGGCATGTTAATTCACCTGTTGAAGTTTTTGCATAGTTTCTGGACAGAGAATAAAATTGAAAGAAGAGTCAAGAGATTATCAATAATTAGCAATAAAATAGTTATTAATTTCCTCTTTTCTGAGACAAGGTGTGAGTGATTTCTGTAAACCAAATTCCTAATCCGTCTTAGTTCGCTCAGTGTATGTTGGAATATATTGATAGAAAACGTTATGAATTCTTCAATTCAGGTCTAGTGAAATCACCATTGGCCGAGTGAGAAAGAGTGCTATACTTTGGTAATTTCACGGGTTTCAAATCGAGGAAAATAAGCTGGCTGCATGGATGGTTTTGTGTGCTTTTTTTTCGGGGGGGGAGGTATGTAATACAGTGGTTTAAAATGTCCTTCATAAAGGCATCCTATCTATAGGCAGATAGCACTCGAGTGCTTTACCTCAATCAATCAATCCAAATCTGGCACACACTGTTTATAAACCAAATTTCAGATTTCTTTAACAGATCTGAAAGCTGAACTAAGGATCTCTGCATATTCCGAAATGCATTGAGAACCTTAATTTTTAATAATGGCTCCCGCGTTAACTATAAGGTACTTTCTCCCTCCTTCCTTTCTTTCTTGACTATACATAACAACTACGTTTTAGTCAGTGGACAACATGAATAATAATAACATATGATCTAACACGGGCAGGAAAAAATTAAGAAAGGAGAAAAATCACTTCGTTATCAGTATAACATATTTGTAATATTCGAACGTGCTGGTGAAAATTCAAAAACGCACAGCTCCCATTTCACTTTGTCATTACCATCATAAACCTTTTTCAAAAATGGATAATCATTTTTTGACTCAGCAGTAAACACACATTTCCTTTTTGGCATTCCGGGGATTAAACTGATTGAATGAAGAAAATAGTAGCAAATGCCGACTCTCAGTTTGAACTCAATTAAGACACGACACGCGCAACAATGACGTGGCCAGTGTAAGTTTTCAGTATTCTGTTACTAATATTGAAACAAAATATCCAATAAATGAAATAAAAATATCTGGATCTCATAGGCTACATTATATTATAAATTCTGTGAAAAAAATCTGGACCAAAAAATAAAACACTTAAATTCGTTAGACTACATGCTGGAGGACATTTAGACATCATTAAAGTATCCAGATGTAGATACAAAATATTTAGATTGGCAACGGTGTGTGTAACAGGGGGATATTTAAATTGTCAAATCGACGTTTCACCAGAAGCTACGCTATTTCTTTTTCTATTGTATTCGGTACTTACAAAATTTTACCAAATAATTGAGACAAAATGACAAAGTGGACGGAACGCAAGGACCACATTATCAAACCTGAACAGTTCAGGCCAAAGCGATCTGGTAAGCCTAACCTGTAGGTACAGAAAATTGATAAAATTGAAAAATTTCAAAGACATTATTTGACATATTTGGTACTAAAATTTGAAACGTTAGGAAAAATAATTCTTTTCAAAACTCAAAAAACAAGTAAGTAATTTTAAGAGATGCAGTAAATAGATCGAAAATGTGTTATTACTTCCAATTATCCCAAAATAATTTGTCTTCTATAGATAGTCGTAGTTGCCAGTTAACAAAGCCAATCATTTAGGAAAAAATTTATCCAGAATTTCGTAATAACGTTTAGCAGCAAATATTATTTTATACCACTGGTACTATAAACGAAATAGATTTCTGACAACATATAGTGAGTCGATGTCAAAATTTCTAACCCATTATTTTGTGTATTCTATCGTTTGTATTCAAAAAAGATCTGAGGTTATGTTCAAATTTTTGTATCAAGATTTTGAAGAGACTGAAAATCTTTAAATGCCTTTAATTGTTATTTTATTTTATTCAGACAATGATATAATTTTCTGAATTTTGGTATTTTTCAATTTATACCATTTTGCATTAAAAAAAGAAGAAATGCAAAAACAAACACAAGAGTTTTAAAATTGAAATTTCTTTTTTAGTTATGTTTTAATTTTATTCAATAGTAAAGATTTAATTTTATGTATTCGAAGCAAGAAATACTATATACTTTCATTTAATGCTTGTATCACTTTTTATACTTTAAAATTTTTTTAGTGCTTGTTCCACTTTTCATAGTTTTTAAATTTTTATAATTTATAATTTTTAATTTTTAAATCTTTTAGCAAAAAACTATTTTTTGAGTTGCTAGACTGTAATGTGAGGCCTTTTTACAAGCCTTTTCTTTTGTTTTTCTCCTGCATGGTTATTTTCTGTTGTCTTCTGCATGGCATTTGCGTTATTAGTATTATGTTTGCAAATCACTTCTGTTTTCACAATAAGGGTCACCGAAAAATGAAATGTAACTAAACCCCAATTTGAAATTGAGCTATTAAAAGTGAAGCTTTATTTGCATTAAGTTCAATGAAAAAGAAATTTTGAGCATTTTAAAGGATTAAAATTCCTTGTGTTATTAGGAACAATATTTAATCTTCAAGTAACGTTTTGCTTGTAAAAAGAGCCGTGCAGTCGTTTAGAGTGGATATGCATAATTTTTTATAAAGAAATGAATTCCAAATAAAGTTTGATTTTTGTCAGTAATTAAATCACCAATATTTATAAGAGCGATTCTTTTTCTTGTTTCTTTGATTCCATTTTTAATGCAACGATTTTAATCATTTTGCTTTACATACCTATTAATTAAAACTTCTTCTTTTTAACTTTTTAGAATTAAAAATGTTCAGTTAATTTTACATGATTCATTATAAGTCCTCAAATGACTATTGTATGTGATCTGTCTATATATCTGTATTTCTCTCTGCCTTTTTTTTTCTCTAAACATAAATGCATACGCCCACCCAACTCTCACAGACACATATTTATGTTTAATGTATATGTAACAACACAAATTTGAGAGTGGTAACATAGATGGTAACCAAGAAGATGAAAACATTTTTCAGTAAACATAACAATTAATGACTGGTTGATAAATTCTTTATTTTGATATAATTCTTCACAGTGTTACTGAAGCAAG
Source organism: Stegodyphus mimosarum (assembly GCA_000611955.2). Taxonomy (NCBI): domain Eukaryota; kingdom Metazoa; phylum Arthropoda; class Arachnida; order Araneae; family Eresidae; genus Stegodyphus; species Stegodyphus mimosarum. Next base: position 1,277,798 of record KK116519.1, on the reverse strand, counting down.
TAATACGCAGCTGAACCGGCACAAGAAACGACGTGCAATTTTCATTAATTATAAGTGCATATATTTCCCACATTTACAATATAACTGTCGGCGGCTGAAGAATGAAAGATTGCAAACTACATCTTACTTGACGAAGATTAGGTAGGCGTTAAAAGAGCGTTGATTATGCTACATAAATAGATGTAGTTCAGTGTTAAATAAAGAATGTTGAAGTTACTTAAATTTCTTAGTAGGCGAACATACAGGTAAAATGCATACAAGTAAATACTGCTTTATTGCTGATAGTTCATATAAAAGTTTTCGTTGTAAGTGGATAAAATATTTTACTTTCACTTTTGCTATTACATAAGTAGTCCTTATATATCTATGAATCCTTAGATATGAAGATCTTTTATAGGCATTTCACCTTGTTTTGAAAAGGAATGTTACTTTAGGGGACTATAACAGATTAAACTGAAAATGTTACCTTACGCATATAATTTTCAAGTTTTCTTGCTATCTAACTATGAAATTCATCTCTTGAACTGCATATTTTCTACTGAAAGTTTTGACCATGTTTGAGGACTGATTAACTAATCGTTAAATAGTTATGCACCAACAATAACTTTTTATGTATTGTATCTAGGCAAATTTAACCTCTTTAATTATGCCTTATTCCTAGACAAGCTATTAAAGAATATAGGGGCTATAAAAACACGCCTGCAGGTTCATTTCCTAGAAAACTGAATCGAAACTTTTATTTACAGTATCAGTTTCTTAAAATAAAATACAAAATTGCTTTATGGAAGGAATATCAGAAATGGAGAAAGAGAATTCTTAATTTTTTAAGGTCCTTCTAAAACAAAAAGTTTTGTACCTTAACGGGAAAATTCAAGAAAATATTAATAATTAATAGTTTCATACGACTAGCCTCAGTTTAACAAGGAGTGCTGTTTTCCTAACGGCATTAATTTCGAGAAGTAATTGGGTACTGGAAAGCGACCTAATTCAGTAAATTCCACCTCGAATATCTAGGGAAATTAGTATATTAAAGATAAGCAGTTTTTAATAGTTAACTCATTAAAGCACAATGTTTAATTAATTAGTCTTTCTGCTCTTGAGGGCCATGTATAATGTTAAATATTAAATCTGCAAAAATCACCTCCAACCCACTCCAAATACTGAAATAATTTTCCTTTCACTTCATTTCGAGAAACTTTGTAAGTCTAAGATCAACAGTTCAGGAAATAAAACCCTTAGCCACCTTTATTCGAATATCTTATATAAGAAGTAATGCACAGCTGATACAGTTTTTACTGAAGTATTGTACAGTTGTCTGTGCTTTATCATTCTCTGCCAACTTCTTCCAGCTGCATCCTTCAGAAGTATTTATTCATCCATCGCTGATGCTCGAGTGTGTCGATTCTGAGACGTATTCCTGACAAGAATGACAGCTGGGATATTGAGTAGATTCCTGACGGGCTAGGCCATGCTGAGGCGTAATAGGAATAGAAAGCAGAAATGATGAGGACGATGAAACTTTAATCCCTCTCCCCGTCCCTGAGAGGGAGAAAAGTATGAAGTAAGAAAAACAGCTTTAACTCCAACCGGCATCACGTATGGAAGTAATGAGCTTATGATACGGAGGGCGTGACGTTTGACAGCGGCTGCCAATCAAAACACAGCACCACATAACAAGGTACATATTACGTTGGTTCCAAAGCCACGTGACCTGAGTTTTTAGAAACTGATTTTCGTTTGCCTGCAGCAAGCGAAATAAAATATCAAAACTTGAAAATAGTTGTCTGTTTTACTTTGTTTTCGTCCCCCTTCTTTCCTTCTTCCAGCCCCCCGGGACACTCCTACAGCCCACCCTCCACGGAAAACATTTTGACAAGGTTGTTTGTCATTCAATAATATTTGAGCAATTTTTTTGTTGTCTTATTTATGTATTTCAGGTCTAGAAATGGTTAGAGGGCTTGAAAAGATTTTTTTATCCTTTTCGGCTCGTTTCCTATGAGGGGAAAGTTGAGTGAAAGATTTATATACTTTTGATACCAATGCGTGCGCCAAAAAGAAAAGGGGGAAAAAATGGTGAGATCGTCGTGAAAGGAGAAACTCCATATATTTAAAATACATTAACTCCGGTAACCAGAGTAGTGATCAATATTAAGTTTGGTGGTACCATAATCTGAAAACTCGCTAAAAATCAATCAATTCGACTGCTTTTAAACATTTGAGTTTAATTGCCATATTTTTTAAACAGATGGAAAAGAATCTAACAAAAGTAGAATACTTTAAAAAGAAGTGGAATGCTAAGCAATGCCTGCCTGATTAAATGTGTTAAGATACTTGAGTACAAGGCCAACGATTGTTTGTACCTACACGCTTGACTTAATCATGCGAAGAAAACACTCATTTATTAAATACGTATGCTTGTATATATGTAGATATAATAGTTGTTAGAGTATAATCTTTCAAATATCAGCAATTCGATTTAAATGAAGTAATTTATCTATTACATACTTTCATTTGTAAAGTGTATGATGACGCAAAAAATTAACTGAAATTCGTCAATGTAATTTATTTCAATTTTTGTCATTTTAAATATAATGTACTTGCATTGTTTTTTATATGTTAATACAAATCCAGCGCTTTCCGTATTTTACCATAAAAGTGATTCAAATCGTAGTTTGGTACGTGTGCTTTGATTCATTCGAAAAAAATCCTTAACTGCAAACTTTGTCTTATTTTCTATAAAAGGCTAACTGGAATGGATGCATATATAATAGGCTGAAATAACTGAAAAGGTGAAGAGCATTTCTGATCGAACTTTTCTGCATAGAATCCATGGTAACCATTTTCAGCAACTCAAAGTAAATGTAAATACTTACATACTTACAATATTGTTCAGAAACAATATGTATTACAGCACATTTGTATATCAGTATTTTAATATGTTTAATTTATTATTTTAATATATTTACTTTAGCTTATAAGGTATTTCTCCCGCCTTCTTGGCATGCCTTCGTGGTGCAGTGGTCAGCACGCTCGGCGCGTATTCAAGAAGTCCGTGGTTCGAATCCCGGCGAGAACATTGTTCATTTGTCTCTCCTCCTGCTTCAAAAATACCTAATAAATCTACAATGGCGCCCGAACTAAAAAAGGTGGTGGATGATGATTTTCCACCACCAGGATTTGGCAACTGGGTCCCCTAATTCCCAGTCGCCCTTTAAAAGGGTGAGTATATAAGGTATTTCTCTCGCCTTCTCAGCATGCTTACGTGGTGTAGTGGTGAGCACGCTCGGCGCGTATTCGAGATGTCCGTGGTTCGAGTCCGGGCCGGGGCATTGCTCATTTTTCACACCTCGTGCTTTCAAAAAAATACCTGTCTACAAGCTAATACGTTATTTTTATGTTAATTCTTTTTCTTTACTTTCTATTGCTATCTTCGTTCGTTGCCAGAATGCTTATTAAGCTGAGTTTAAATAGTGAATTTGTAATTAACAGAGAGAAATTAAATTGTGTTAGCCCATCAGTAAGTAATCGCCGACATATATTAAATCGGCGTTTTTTTATATGTATTTTTATATATCGGCATTTTCAGCAACTCAAAGTAAATGTAAATACTTACATACTTACAATAATTTTCAGAAACAATATGTATTACAGTACATTTGTCTATCAGTATTTTAATATGTTTAATTTATTATTTTAATATATTTACTTTAGCTTATAAGGTATTTCTCCCGCCTTCTTGGCATGCCTTCGTGGTGCAGTGGTCAGCACGCTCGGTTTTTTTTGTTAAGCAATGCTGGCTGGAACCAGGTTAGACAAGCGCTGAAATTTACCTTATAATATCCCTGAAAATGGTTTTTATATATTTAAATATTTTTATTTCCGTTATCCCGTACGTAACAATGGCTGCGTTTTGTTTAGTTTTTCTACAAGTCGTAGCTCTTAATATACCGTTTAGTTAAGTTTTACTTCTTGTCCCGGCTTTTGAAATCTAGACTTCTGTTAGGTGCGAAGACAAAAATCAATCTAAATGAGAAGTTTCAAAAGGTGTATCTGAATACTTAATTTTTTTTAATCGCACGCAGGTATCAATATTACCAAAAATAATGAATGGTCTTTAAAAAAAAAAAATTTGGCACTGTTTTAGCCTTTTGTCGATGGACAGCATTCACTATATACACTGATATGATAGACCAGGTTAGTTTACTTGCAAAATTAAAGCTGTTTATTTTCATAGACCCCTATTTTGAGGCAGTAAAGAGAGATTTTGTTAAAATTTTACTTAAAATGAGTCCAAAACTTAATTAGCGTCAGTTGATAATTAAGATGGAAGGACAGATTTTTGTTTTTATTATAATCATTAATTTCTAAACCGAACTGCTAAAACTACTAAAGTACTCAACCAACATCACATCAATAACTTTAAAGAAACCCATGACGAGCATTAATGATACTGCAACTTAAAAGCATGACCTTAAAAATTAAGTAAAAAAATAAATAGAAATAAAAATTTATGAAAACATGAAAGTAAAATACTCTTTATTCCTTATAAAAACCATAAATTTCCACTTTCAAAAATCTTTCTCTAGAATATTGTTAATATCAATGATTGAAGACATAAATTTCTTCAACACTTGAGATGTAATGAAATAGGATTTTATGAGTATATTACGCCGTTTATGGTAAAGTAAATTTTGAGTTAGCGGAGTTTTACTGCAACATTTAAATTCCTACTAGTTTCCCGCGTACCCATATCATGATTCGTAAATTTGTTCGCAAAATACAAAAAAACCTCTAGTATTCTAATTAAAGTTCCGAGATCATAAATCAAAGCAAAGCTGCTGATGACTTCATAATTTAAGTTAACATAACAGTAATGCTACAGCTTTTGTAAATATAATAACTATTTAATATACAGGAAGAAAAATGAGCAGAGAAAAATTTTCAGATATATATTATACAAACCTGATGTCGCCAACACATGACCCAACACTTCATTTTTAGACATGAAACTGGTGGAACAGCAATATGCTTTAAGTAAGATATCACTTCCAGTTGATCGTTTGCAACTAAAATCTTATTTGTTTATAAACTTTATAGCTCAAGATTAATTATAAACACTATTCATTTTTATTAGTCTCTTCTACAATGGATAATGATAAGTATACATTCCCATACACACATCTGTTCTCATACTTTGATCTGAAAATATTGCATCGATTGACATATCCTCTGGCCGTATAATACACACTTAGACAAAAAAAAAAAAAGACGCACCAAGGAGTTAACCGAATGGGACGAAAATCGTACATGTACAGAAAAACAAATGATTACAGTTTGAGAAAAATTGGATGATTTATTGAAGTGATAGAGCTTCACAAAGTGAAACAGTCAGTAACGCCTTTGTCCACCTCTGGCCCTTATGCATGCAGTTATTCGGCATCGATTGATAGAGGTTGCGGATGCCCTCTTGAGGGATATCGTTCCAAATTCTGTCCAACTGGCGCGTTAGATCGTCAACATCCCGAGCTGATTGGAGGGCCCTGCCCATAATGCTCCAAACGTGCTCAATAAGAGAGAGATCCGGCGACCTTGCTGGCCAAGATAATGTTCGGCAAGCACTAAGGCAAGCAGTAGAAACATGTGCAGTGTGGGGGCGGGCATTATCTTGCTGAAATGTAAGCCCATGGCGGCGTAACATGAAGGGCAACACAACGGGCCTTAGAACTTCGTCAACGTACCGCTGTGCTGTAAGGTTGCGACGGATGACAGCCAAAGGGATCCTATTATGAAATGAAATGTCACCCCAGACTATCACTCCTGGTTGTCGGCCTGTTTGCCGGAAGACAGGTTGGTATCACACCGCTGTCCGGGGCTTCTCCAGACTCGCCTTCGCTGGTCATCGGGGCTCAGTTCAAAGCGGGACTCATCACTGAAGACTACTCTAGTGAGTGACATTCCAGTGCGAATGAGCCCGATAGCACTGCAAACGGGCTTGACGTTGTACAGAGGTCAACGGAAGTCGGCGCAAGAGTTGCCGTGACCTCAGCCCCCTTTCTGTGAACCGTCTATGAATGGCCCTTGCAGTCACTGAAGCACTAGTTGCACAATAATAATGATAATAATGATGCATCTCGGGCTGTGAGTGCCGCTCTGATGATTGCTTGGTCTTCACGTTCTGTCGTTTCTCTAGGCCTACCGCTTCCTTCTTGACGCTGTGTGCGGCCATGGTTCACCCATTCCTGCCAACATCGTCTAATAGTGGCATCGCTCCTGCTCAAATGTCGAGCTGTTCGCCGATAAGGCCAACCGGCCTCTAAGCCCAACTACACGACCTCTCTCAAATTCTGTCATCTGCGCATATCGTTTGCGCACCTGCATGCGAGGCATAGTTACTGTCTACCAGAGTACACGGAATCAATCAATCAATCAATGAAATTCCTGAAGAATTTATGACCTGGATTCATAATTTCTCCTCTTAAATATTCTGCCAGTTGCGCAGATCAGATGCGCTGTAGCGACAACCGTTCATTCATTGGCAGCCCAAATGTAAAATTTTGCATTTTCCGTCGAAGTTTGTATGCATATCAATTTGTGTCCAATTTGCTTTATATCTTCTCGGTGCGTCGTGGTGCGTCGTTTTTTTTTTTTTTTGTCTAAGAGTGTATTTCAGATTCACAAAGCAATTACTTAACAATGACAAAATTTTTAAAAGCAGCATATCTTTAGAATTCCCACAAAATGTTAAATGTTGTCAAACATTTCATTTTTTCATTTTATAGTTGTTATCTTATTTATATTAGCTGTATTATTTCTATAAAATTAATACGTAACAATAGCATATGACGGCAGCATACTTTTGTTTGAAAAACGATTCGCTACAAAAGTGAAACGAACACAAAATTGAGGATAGAATCTTAATACATTTAATTGATTCTTAAAGAGAGTTCGTCGTTATAATTATTTTTGTTGCATTTAGCATAAATCAAAAAACAAATTTAATGATCTCGTCGTTCTCAATCCCATAACTATTTTAAATACCAAATTTGAGGGACTGTCTCTTAATACTTTTTTCACGAGAGACTGTTCAGAGCTTCAAGTAAAGTATCACTTCCGGTATATCAATTTTAGACAAAATCTAGTATATTGTTGCCAATGGTATAAAAGTTTAAAATTGTAAAGTTTTGAATTATATTTTAATATAGTTTATCATTAGAAACTGCTATGGGCTTCAAGGAAAGAACCTCTTCCAGTTGCCTTTTCAAGACTGTTATGGGCTCAATGCAAAGTATCCCTCCCGGTTGCCCAATTGTAAACATGTAATCAAGTGAATGTAGAAAACTTAAACACGAAAAATATAAATTTTTGGAAGCTTCATAGCTTCATATAATAATCATCGGGCTCGAAGAAATCGCTACACACATACAGACAGACATCATTATAAAAATAATAAAAATGTATTGTGGGGACCCTAATTCATGCTCATTCTTTAAAAAACCCGTGTCGAATTTTTGGGCCGAAAAACATTACCTCTCTTACCTGTGTTTATAGGCTAGCGGAAGGTAAAAATGCGATAATTTCCTTGTTTCTGAAATTCCTTTTGAAGTTCATAAGTTTTATGGCATCTTCACTGAAGAAAAAGGGTACTTCCATAACTGTAGTTAATTTCATGCATTCCTGAAATCTACAAAAGTGGAAGTTCCTTTTGTTTAACGTTTTTAAATGTATTATGTAAGATTACAAAAAGGGTAGCAGTTGCGTCCGAAAAACTTTCGGAAAGACTACAGACAAAAATTTTAATTTAAATCGTGCGCAGTGCAACTATAGTTATAACAAAGCATTTTTAAATGCACTGAAAACACCATGAAAAGAGCAGGTCATCTAAGCTGAAGGGAAAGAACATTATATTGAAAATGAGGATCAACAAGGGGTTTTAAACTAAAGAAATATGAAGTACGTTAATACTTCATAATTATAGCAAGTACTGGAGAACATGCAGTGTCTGAAAAAGAAAGACATTTTCATAAAACTTTGAATGGCTTTGCAATTTAAGCTTGTTGAAATGCTTGTTCTTCACAAATGATTCAAAGAGCTTGAAAGGATAGGAGCAGTTACTGGATGGTTTATTGCTAATTTTAGATTTTAGCACTCTGATAATGTACATCACTGAGGTAGTGGGGGTAGATGTCACACAAAAACGATTCCACGTAATGTACAAGATTCGAATAAGAAAGAGTAACTTTATTATTAATATCTGTACCTGTGGTTTGCTATGCGAAAGCTTTAAACATATTCCCCCCTGAAATGTAAATTAACGAGTGACTGCAATTTAACCATGGTGGTGTTTTACCATTTTAAATAATAAGGTAATATATTATCGCAGTATATTACCTTTTTCTGAAACTATGAATGGAATGAAAAATAGTAAGTGAATTTAAGTGTTTGCAGAAAAATCTCTATTTACCGCTGTAGAAAAATGGAAGCTGTTAGATACGGAATTCAGTAGACAATATTTTAATAATTGCGATTTTCTGCATTTCTAAAATTTTCTGATTCTATATTTATACATTCCTTTTTTACAGTTAGAAAGAAAATTGTTCCTACTTTCTAAGCATATTCATCTACATCAACTATGGGTAAATTTTTCTTGATAAAGTTAAAAAGTTTGTTTATATTTCTTCCTTTTTACATTACATTCACTGTCGTTGTAGACGGTATTTGTTAGAGGAGGCTGACTGCTGCTCTGAACTTCAAGTTGTGGGGTCGAATTCAGTGTAATCTTTGATTGTTTTTGAGTGTTTTCCCCCTTCTAGAAGGAGTAATATTGGTCCACTCTTGCGGTGCAGCCTGGGCAACACACTTGGTGACTCAAGACTGAATGACTCATAGATTGTGCCATTCCAGACAAACGCTTCAGTAGAAAGTGTCCAGCTGTTAAAAAATAAAAATAATAAGTACAAAATTTTTTTTAAAAAAACTTTAGTTTGTGAATATTGGCTGGTAATAACAGAGCAATATCTCCTTTAGGAGAAAGTGCATCATAAAGGACTTTCTAGGATAGAGTGGCACATTCTCATGACACGCTTAAAATCAATCATGAATACCTCAAGCAATCCAGCTCAGATTGAAAAACTGATGCTAAACTAACTCACTTGGTCACTGAGGGAATCCTTAAATAATAGAAGAAATACATGCTTGTGATTATGTGATCATGAGTTTCATATCTATAGGCAGACTAAAATCTCAATTAAAGTGTAATTATGTTATGGATTAAAGGAAGATTAAACTATGAATTTAACTGTGTAAACAGAACGCATAAAAGACATAAAATAATAATAAAAAAAATAAATAAAATAAAATAAGTTACCTTCAAGTAAAATAAAGTACCTTCAAGTGAAGAATGGTCATCAGTAAAATGTTAAGAAATACAATTCTGAACAAAGGCTAAGATATTAAATAGATATCCAGCTCTTCTTAATACTCTCATATTTCTAATATCATAGTTTTTTTCCAGTTTCATTACTAGTTTCCTCGACAGATGGTGTTAAATTCGTTTTGGGCTTTGTTCTGCTCATTACTTTTCATACAAATTGGTTGTCATTTCTCCCACCTTTACAAAAAAGTTTTGCTTTTGAAGAAAAGGGAGCTACGTCTGAATGCCTTATAAATCGATAGTTTTATTTAAAAGCTATGCCAGCCATGCGGCTAGCGTTTTCTTAATTTTAAAGCAAAGAGCAATGACTAATACAAACACTGGAAGGTCAATATCTGCGACAACAGTGTGTTGAAGACTATTTATGAAATGACTGTGTATATAGATATCAAAAATTTGTGTTCCTTTGAGTGTCAATCTTAGTGAAGTACGGTTAAGTAAAATCGCCAGCATGCGTACTGGAAAGTAGCTTAAGGGTCCAACACGCTTTTCTCACGGATATGTCAAATTTGCCCTGGCATCCGGTTATAAACGTGTGACGGTCTGGAGAAAAAAAGAAACACAAAACAAGCCTAGTAATACTCTTGAATAAGAGCGTAGTTTCCATTTCTTTGAGAATAGTTGGAGAAGGTGCATGAGTAGAGACAGCACACCCAAGAGCATCCCAAACACTTTATGAAATTGAGATCGGGCAAATTTGGTGGCCAGCTTATGCTATGTATTCATTCACTAGATTTGCTCTATGGACGAGTATTATCGAACATAAGAATTAATGCTGCGGCAATTATTGTATCTTACCTTCTCATGAAAGGGTCGGTAACTGAGGTTTTATAGTATTTTTTGCAAACCCATGCTGACGGTGCGATACCACAAAGTCCAGTCCACGTCACTGTACTTTCAGCAAAGACGTGTTACAGTAATGGAAATTATTGTCCTCTAGTGAACAAGACGTCTTAGTCAAGATATGGAACATTGCTGCAGAGTTTCTCTGAAGGTCAAAGGTAACAGTATCCCACGTTATAGTTAATTTAGGTTGTTTGACTAACATCTAGTGGTTCTTTTTAATGTCCATGATGGTATGCACACGTATATAAATAACTGCTAATTTATCTAAATATATTTTGTTTCCTGTAAATTTTTAGTCGCGAATATATAATCGAATTATCTGTGTCTATGTACAATTTCGAGTCAATAGAATCATCTAGCTACATCGGATTTATGGCCGTATTCTCAACTTTTGGAAAACATTGTATAAACACAGAAAATTATGACCAATAAATTATAGTTTGAAAAAGTATATAAAATATGGACGAAAACTGGAGAAATGCAAAGTTAACTGATTTTTTCAAAAAAAAAAAAAAATGAAGCATGTAACTAGTAATCTACAGACTGCTTTCTATTACTAGTTTCCAGTCGCATAGTTTGACCATCGGAAACGCAACTATGGTTGACATTCTACCAAAACACTTAGAGTCGTATTAATTATAGAGCGGCGTAGGAAACTCTTCTTGATCTTCGGACCGTGAAATGCCTTTCGCACCTTTGGCTGATATTCGCAGACATAAATGCTAAGATTAGTATCCCTTCACAGACCGGGGATTAAAAAAAATGCCTTCATAATTTTTATAAATTTTATATGAAACGAAGCATTTTTCAATGGTTAGTTTTAAAAATAAGATCTCTATCTCGCGCCAAGCAAAGCGTCAACAACTATGGAACAATATACTTTGGTTGAAGTATTCTTTTTGTAGTAATAATAATTTATTTTATCGTAATTATTATAATAATTATATTACTTTATAATTAACTAAAGTCATAATATAATAATAAGACATACAAAAGTAATTAAATAAT
>KK116519.1:1253625-1266416 GCA_000611955.2 Stegodyphus mimosarum | reverse complement strand
ATAATAGTTTAATTATTATACCTAACAATAATAACAAATAAATTACTACAATTAAGTAATTATTGTAAGTAATTATAGCGATAATATAACAAGAAGATTATAAAAAATTATTATAATGATAATCAGGTAATTATTTATTATATTATAATAATAGTTATGTGTTACTCTTTGTTAAGAAATTACGTATGTGTAGCAAATTTAAAGCACTCGCAATATTAAACTCAGTGTAGTAAAAAAATTAGATTGTAAAAGATGATCCGCATGATCAGCATATTAACTTAGATAACGCAAGAGTAATTTTCCGTCTCAGTAACTCTTTGAACGCTATGCAACATGAACCGTAATAAAAAAAGTAAGAACAACAAAAAAAAAAGGCGGGATTGTGGTTTATCATTCTGCGACATTGCTCCTCTTGTTGGTTGCGATACCATGACTGTCAGATGTGACTGTATGAAATGGATGGGTCCAGGAAAACCATACAGAATGCCCTGGAGGATCTCAGATGCTCCGGTCCACTAACTCCTGAGAGAATAAACAAATTCTCTTCTCGGCCTCCAGATCTCTCCCCCATTGACGACATACACTGGTGTGCAAAAATTAAGGACGAAGTCAAAAAATTTGCATATCAGCTGAACGAAAAGGCAGAGCGGACAGAAAGACCAATCAGGAGATTAAGTAAGGTGATGTACGGTAGCACATGCGCAGATATGCAGGTAGACGTAATGGAGGAGTGTCTGAGTAGTATAAAGTATGTTGTCGGTGTAAGCTCAGTATTTCTGGCAAAGAGATTGCACGCCGTATAGCAGTTAAAATCACACCAAGTTGCTGCCTCAGCGAGAAATGGCGAATAATCAATCTGTTAGACGACATCTGGATGCTTTTACCCGAGGTCGAATCATTGGGAAGTTGGAGGAAGGCCGCAGTGTGACAAGTGTGGCTGCAGAGTTTGGAATTGCTCACAGCATCGTTTCACGACTTTGGAGACAATTTCAAACTACAGGAACAGCTATCCGGGGGTTTAGTAGTAGTCGTCCACGAGGAACCACACCCGCAGATGACCGGTATATTGCCTTACAGGCCAGAAGAAACAGGCGGCAGACAGCGGGAGAAATTGCTAGACACACGATACAGGCGACTGGACGACCCATATCGTGTTTTACCGCGGCCAAAAGACTGCACGATGGTGGTCTGTTTGCACGACGCCTTGTACTGTGTGTACCTCTAACGCCTGCCCATCGGAGAAGGCGTTCTCTGTGGTGCCGGGAACACCGGAATTGGAGAGACAATGAATGGGGACCAGTACTCTTTACAGACGAGAGCAGATTTAGTCTGAGTTGCGATTCTGGACACATACACATCTGGACAGAGCGGGGAACACGCAATAACCCCTTCAACATCATCAAAAAGGGACTGTTTTGGAGGTCGCGGATTTCTCGTTCGAGCAGACATAAAGCTTGGTAGTCGGACCGACCTTCAGATCTCCCAAGGAGTTTCGTTACCTGGGACTGCTATTGTAACGAGGTTCTTCTTCCTTACATGCGTCTTTTCACAAGGGTTATGGGTCCTCAGTTCCTCTTCATGGACGACAACGCTCCACCTCATCGCACAGTTACTATGGAAGAGCTGTTGGAGAGTGAAGATATTGAACACATGGATTCGTCGGCAAGGTCTCTGGATCTAAATCCCGTCAAGCATGTACGGAACTTACTAGGGGGACCCGTGGCAGCACGTAACTTATCGCCAGTAACGATTCCGAAACTGCGATTGGTGCTACAAGAGGAACGAGCAGCAGTGTCTCAACAGCTCATTAACAACCACATATCCAGCATGCACAAATGATGTGAAACCTGCCTAGCAGTCAGGGGAGATCATATCCCCTATTAAAGACCGGATGTTTCTTGCTGGACACCCATCACAGGGATGTTTCGGGCTTCAGTCGCTTTGCGCTCCATGCTACTTTTTCAATAAAGCTTCTTTTTATCCCTCTGATTTCTCTTTTAGTAAGTGTTGCTTACATTACTCATGTCCTTACGTATTGGGGATCTTACGGTATTAAATGTGTTGATTTGGAAAGCTTTTGTACAAAGTTATATTGAAAAAACTGTCTCGTCCTTAATTTTTGCACACCAGTGTAAATCAGTTAGAGAGTATTTAAGCTTAGGTTTCTGGATTGTAAGACAGAGCTGGTTTCTGTATCTCGAGGCCACGTTACTAGATTTCATCAGCTCATAAGATTGTAATTATTCTGCTTTACGTTATTGCTGCCGACATTTAATTGTTACGCTGGTGAGAAGTTCTGAGCCAACTTAGAATTTAAAATCAGTTTTTTGGTCTTTGATTACTAGGCTTACTTTAAATTTGAATTTCACTCTTACTTTAAATTAGATCGTCACAAGTGGTGGTCGATTCTGTTGGCACTAGAAATGTATTTATGTTTAAATTCTGAGTTACTAAAAAGGCTATTTGAACTTTCTCAAATCTCTCTCGTTAACTTCAAACACAGCAATAATTCCCTCCAAGTCTGTTAGGTGTTTACTACAAGCGTATGCTACGAAAGAAGATTAAACTCTATATAATAAAAGAGATAATTGGAAATTTGAGATTGAATTGGAAAGAAATTAGGGGGAAGGGGATCAAAATTTTGAACAAAGCAATATGTATAGTGCAGTAGAGCTTGTATAAATATTTTGTACAATTTTTCAGTAGATTTTATATTGATTCGCCTTCGGTTTAACTTTCAAGTCTGCATTACAAGGAGATTCCGCTGATTAAGCAGTTCTTGTAAGTTAGCCGATTCAGCGGAAATTTATTTAAAGCGGTTTGTTTAATATTAGATACTACTTGAGAACCCGCGCCATACGGAATTTTTTAACTCACTTTATTGTTATATTTTTGATGGACTCAAAGGTTATAAATTTGTTAAATAGATTTATTTGTAATAATAAAGAAGTTCATAAAAGTGTGCATTTTTTATATCAAGAAAGACATTAATAAGCTGAGAATTGAGCACGATAATCCGATAAGTAAAAATATTAAAGATCGATACCAAAAAGTGTAAACGTATTTAACGCAGCAATACAATTTCAGAAAGCGTAAATTATGTATATATGAATATTATTTTAATTAAAATACGAAACTTTCTCTATAAACTCTTAAATATGACTAGAGTGGCCTCCCAGACGGTATAGTGATTAGTCTACTGCTATACCGAAGAGCTCGAGTTCGAATCCCGGGGAAGGGATGGGTGCTCGTAAATGTCTTATCGAGAGGTTGCAGATAGGAGAAGAGGGGGTAGGAGACTGTCGGACTCGTCCCCCCCCGGAGTACTATCCAACAAAATTGGGACCGAACTGAGCGAAGTCGTACTGTCGCCTGTATGGTGCCCAAGGCTGTAGCCAATGACAGGCGCAGTCTTGCTCTCTTTCTAGGCTTGTTCTTATATTACTGTCAGACAAGCGAGATAAGTCACAACACAACAACAACAAAACAATACTAGAGTTAACCATTAAAAACTAAGCGCATTGTTTAATTTTCATCATTGATTTAATTTTATCATTAAGGAGTATTTTGATACTCCATGAGCATTAAACACTGCAGACTATTTTTGAATTCTGTCACTCAACCCAGGGAATTAGCAGTAGTATACCAAGCAATAGTTTTGTCTATGTGTATAATTTTTTTTCTTCGGGTAGCATATGTTCTTCCACTTAATAAACAAATAAATAAAAAATAAATAAAATAAAATAAAGAATTTGTTGACAGAGAGATTAGCATAGAATGAAGAAGAAAATTATTTTACTGACCCTGACCCAGCTGTTAATACCTGATGTCTAAGCTGTATTGCATTGTCTGAAAAATGTACAGTCCAGCCATATGTGTGAAAAATGAGCTGCCAACGAGCCTCAAAACAAAACTCTCACTGAATTCATATAAACTTCTATTTCCTAATACAAGAAATTCGCGATTTTATTGTAATTTGAAATGTGACTCAATATCGAAATTTATTGTGTTGATGTATATTAATTATAAACAGCATATACATTACGTTTTCTGTAAATGTTCTGAAATATTTAGCTTGGCCTTATAAAATAAAACTTAACTACGCTTGAGATTATTCTCTTCTCTGTGCCTACAAGTATTCGATTTTATTTAATTTCATTTCATCAATATTCCACAAAAATCCCAGTGTATATTTATGGAATATTGACGAAATATTCAAGCCTCCCTCCCGGAGGATATTCCGTGAGGGAAGCAGGAATTAAGGTAAATTTTTCTTACTTACTTGTCTGAAGATCTAAACTTTTATTTTTATCGCAGTATGACTGCAGAGAATTTGTCTTCTTTTTCGGACGCATTCTTGATTCACTAAAGGTTTAAATACCCTTTCTGTCTAAGGGAAGTGAAAAGAGAGAACGAGCATTGCGAGAGACATCGCATTCTCATTTGATTTTTAAATCATCTTCATTTCCGATCAAATCTCAAACGGCCATACTGCCCTCAGTGCAAACCAGTCAGTCGTTATATAATTAATTTGTCAATTTTAGACACATTTTGATCTATATCTCTATTAGAATGGCTATTTATTCAAAGCTCTTAGGGCCATAAACTGGTCTTGAATACTTTCTTCTAATTTAACTCGGTTTTGGCGTTAAGAAAATAACAAAATAATCGGCGTCAAAATACATATAAGGAAACCCGGAAAAACAAGTGATCGTTTCTTAAGAGGATGAAGGAAAATAATTCAATACATTATTTTAGTTAGAAAGCGAAATCACATTCCTTTGCTTACATGCACTCCTGAAGGGTTAAAACTGATACTTCTCGTCGTGATAATGTGTATATTATGCATGCATATCATTATAACGATTTATGCACCATCGTATTGCATCAGAGATACGTTTTAAGGTAATTTATAATTTTTCATATACTAGACTGTAGCAAATAATTTATTGTTAATGCTTTAATTTTTTTTAGATATTATAATAGTTTTTACTTCAGATTTTTTAAAAATTTGACTGAGAGTATTGTCGATCATACGATTGTATTTTGTTATTTACTGTTAAAGATTTTTTTTAAATGTAAAGTTTAATTTTTATTTCGTTACATAACAGTTATTTATGTTTTGACTTCTGATGCACGCCTACCAGGAAATGTTAATGTAAATTCTTGAAGATAAAATATTTCGCGAAATTTTTATGTAAAGTTCAGACAGTGAAACTTGTACGAATTTTCATTCTCGTTCCCAAAAATTCTGCCCGTTTTTCCTGCTATAAAATTTCTACTCTACCATTGTGCAAGCCAGTAATAACAGGCATCCTTCTCTGTTTACTCTGATTTAAACCATTACATAAACAATTTACTTTGTCCTTAACTTTTAAGCTTATGCGTATCTTTGCAACGTGAAATGCGACAAGATCACAAATGATTCTACACTATTATCCACAATGGAAACCACATCCCAGATCTTGTAACTTCAAGCCTAACTTCTGCTTTCTCGATGAAATGTGGTAGCCATACAATTCTCTAAGTATTATATCTTTTTCATATTTTTTTTCAGAGTTGAAAATTTTGGTTATGATTTTTATATTTATATTTCAAACTTGTGTATATTCAGGGTTAATGCCTCAGCAGCCTGATGGTCTGTAAGCAGAATATGTTGAAATGTGTGACGGACGTCGCATAAGAAAAGGTTCCACTGCTCAAGAATCAATCGGACAACCTAAGGGTAAAAAAAAAAAAAAAATCCTGTTCTTTAATGAATCTTTACCGGCATATAGATCAGCTGTTTTAAAAGCTCTCTTTATACTACTGCCTGGCCTGGACCAAATTTTTACTCATTTTCTTTGTCAGTGTCATGATTTTAGTAAATTTTGTCTCACACTAATCTAAGACTTGTGTTAGTGAATTTTGTGAAATATTTCCGACATTTTTTTCTGTCTATATATACATGTATATCATAAAATTTAAATATATGTATTATGGAATTTAAAAATAGATAATGCATATCATATGTTATTTATATAAGCAACTGTTCGTGAACTGAAGTAAATTCGTGACACAGGCAGAACTTTACGACCAGTTGAATGTTTGTACCAAGAAAACTCAAGTCATTTTTTGGGGGTTTGATGAGACTAATTTTCAAGCTTTCAACATAAGCCCCCCCCTCAGGTTTAATCCTTCACTGATCCCTAACATCTCCTCGTTTTGATGTTTACGTCTGAACTTTCCATCTAAATGCATGCGTGCATAAATTCTGAGAAGGTCCAATTTTGTTTTTAAACCTTACGGAAAAAATTTCAAATGCCTAGTTAAGCACTAAATGATCTTACAAGCGAAACAATGCAGAGATTAAGAGAGTTAAAAAACTAAAGGAAAACTTAGGGGAGGGGAAAGAGCCGTTTCTTGAAATGAGACGCTGTGTTTCCGTTTGCTTTATCAAGCTGCCATTGTTGGCGCCACTGGCTGTAGCTCTCCTGTCATCGCCTTGCTTGTTACTCCCTCCCCAGTCCCCCTTTTCTCTGAAGGGGAACTTGTTGAGACGACTCCACTCTCAACCGACCTCATCGCCATCCGATGCTTAGTTTTCTTTTTTCTTTTTTAACGTTTCTCGGCATTTTTTTCCCATGTTTCATTCTTATTTCTTTCCAGTAACAAAACCCTCCAGTTCAGATAGTCTCTTGTGTTTCTATCAGAAAAATATAGTCAGATACTCTCTCTCCATCACTCTGGGGTTTATGGTTGATTCAACTATATTATTGATTGATATGGTTGGTTCATGGTAGGATCAATCAATAAAATGTTATCCGTAATTTTCTGGCGAAGAAATGACAGTGAGCACCAATCGGCCGGTTCCGTCCGTTTGTGCTTAGTACAGATGCAGACCGTTCCTCATTTAGCTTTAACCCTCTGAGCGTTACGGGTTTAGCCCTGAAATTTCGAAGTTCCTCAAAATGTCATGAATAAGTGGTATTTTTTTTTATTTTAATTAAAAAATGACTCTCTCATTTTGTACCTTGATTTCTTTTCTTCCAATATACATCCAAACCGAAATCAGATACATTAAAAGATATCAGAAATTTCCATGTGTAATGAATACAGAAGGCAACCATCTATACGGAATAATCCGGCCGTTAATTCCATCTGAGCCTCAGAAAGGATTCAATAATTTTATTCCCTGCCAATCCTGATCTAGAATTACTCTCCCATCTCATTCATAACACTGTATGCGCTTTTACGCACCTCCTTTTATAAATAAAAAGAATGCAAAGTCAATGCTCTTGACAGCAGAATGCTTTTAATGTGATTTATGTTTTTAGATAGTGAAAACAACATTACATACCGTATAAGGTATTTCTCGAGCTTTCTTCCCATGCCTTCGTGGTGTAGTGGTCAGCACGCTCGACGCATATTCGAGAGGTCCGTCGTTCAAGTCCCGGTGAGGGCATTGCTCATTTTTCATCTCTCCTGCTTTTAAAAAATACCTAATGTCTCTACAGTGGTGCCCGAACTAAAAAAGGTGGTGGATGATGATTCTCTACGACCAGGATTTGGCAACTGGGTCTCCTAATCCCCAGTCGCCCTTTAAAAGGGGAGTATATATAAGGTATTTCTCCCGCCTTCTTCGCATGCCTTCGTGGTGTAGTGGTCAGCACGCTTGACGCGTATTCGAGAGGTCCGTGGTTTGAATCCCGGGGAGGGCATTGCTCTTTTTTCATCTCTCCTGGTTTCAAAAAATACCTAATGTCTCTACAACCGTTCTGTTTTTTTCCCCAATGGCGGACACTTGCCTATAAAGGCACTGGCCACTACTAAGGCCAGAAGTGGTAGCCATTTTATTGTGGAGGTAACTAATAGGCGGACACCGATACCTTCTATGAAGGGATAGACAATTTTACATTCATGACTGCTCCAGGATTTGAACCCGGACTCTTCTGTATTGCAGTCAGTCTTCCCTAACCACTATACCATCTGGGCAGCTTCTCAAAAATGTTATCCGCAATTATTAGTTCAACCCAATTTTGGAGCTATAATATAGTTTTGTGTAATTTAATTTTTTCCGCTAAGTTGAAACGTCTGGTTTCGATTACATTTCAGTAATAAAAACTTATTGTAATAAAAAAAGACCATTTAACACAGCTATAATCCTTTAATAGGAGCTCTTCGCAGTGTTTATTACAGGGGACAGTAGAAAACGCATTACAGGATCTAGGAAATTTCGAGAGCTGCAAATAGTTTTTTCAAGAGCCACAATTCCCTATTTATATCGCCTTAAAAATACTGAAACAGATTTTCACGAAAAGAAACGTTTGAAATCAATTAATGAGAATTTCATGTTTTTTATGTGATTAATATGGTTACGTATTAAATAAGAACTTTAATTTTTACTTCTCTGTGTCCAGGGAAGTTTGTTTCTACGATATACAAATTTGAAACTATTGTCGATACAATTGAATATTCTTTTTGCAGACAAAAAAGCAAACATCTTCTGTTTCCCACTCATCCATTTATAATTCTTGATTACATTTAGTAGAAGTAAACTGAAATTGAAAGAAAGAATCTTAATCATCATTGCGAGTAAAATGATGCAAAAGGGGGTCTTCATCTGAGTGGAGAATAAACCTCAGATTTTAAAAACAGCTTCAGTAATTTTTCTTGAACTCATATCCACTTTACTATGGAGAATACTGCGCTACGGAGAATATTATCCGAGAAAGACTGTTTACTTGAATAAGGTATAAGGTATTTCTCCTGCCTTGATAGCATGCCTTCGTGATGTAGTGGTCAGCACGCTCGACGCGTATTCGACGTCCCTGGTTCGAGTTCCGGCGAGGGCATTGCTCATTTTTCATTTCTCCTGCTTCCAAAAAATACTTAATGCCTCTACAAGTGGTTCCCGAACTAAAAGGTGGTGGATGATCATTCTCCACCACCACGATTTGGCGACTGAGTGCCTTGATCCCCAGTCGCCCTTTAAAAGGAGGAATATATAAGGTATTTCTCCCTCCTTCTTCGCATGCCTTCGTTGTGTAGTGGTCAGCACACTCGACGCGTAACTGAGAGGTCTGTGGTTCAATTCTTGGCGAGGGCAATGCTCATTTATCATCTATCCTGCTTCCAAGTAACCTAATGACTCTACAAACGGCAATTTGCCTATGGAGAGGCTCCATGAATGTTTTCAAGAGGAAGCTGCCTCGTAGAAGGAGCTGCTTTCAAGAGAAAGCTGCCTGCTGCTTTCTATTCGAGAATAGAAAATTAAATTGTTTTTAAATAATTGGAATTTGGCATTAAAAATTATAATTTCGCTTCTGCCATGCAATTAATATGAGGACCAACATATTAGCATTAAGTCTAAATAACTAATTTAATTTAGATGCGAATTGGATTATCAGGTACATTTTATTCCTTCTAAGGATCGAATGCGTGGGGTTTTCCTTAATCTGGGACTGGTAATTAGTGACATGGACTAGTAGTAAAAAGCTATACAATTTAAATATATTCGAAGCTGACTCAGATTTATAATTGGATAATCAGAATGAAGGTGCCGGCAATAATATACGCAAAGCCGAATAGTTACACTATTAGAGCAGACAGGAACTAAACATAAAGTGCATGCGTAGTCCAGAACACGCTGTGTCTTAAAATGATACTGAAGTCGCTTATGTTGCCCCAGAAAGGGTTTTAATAACTGTAAAAGAAAGATAAGAAAATTAAGCCACTGAGAGAACATGACTTTGAAGAGTTAGCAGGTGAAAATCCAGGAACGGCCCAGAAAGTGAGATAAAAGTGGGGAGACCATTGTCTCCTTTATTGCACGTGTGCCAATCAAATGTAAAACGACGAGGGACAAAAGTCACGCCTCGCGAGGAAACAAGTAAGCATTGGCAGTCGAAGTTAGGTTACGAAGTTGTCTGTGTCTTAAAATCGATTAACCTCAGGTTAAATAATAAGTAATTTGCATTCTTTGTGAGGAAAACGGAAAGGAGAAAAAGTACAGAGCCAAGTGAAAATAACAGTTTAGTTTCAGACAACAGCCCTGCAAATGTCTGAACTTTTTCAAAAATAATAACGCTAGAGTTATCTCTAATCTCCAAAACAGATTTGAATTTCCAATAAACTTAGTATTTTTTCTGTCATTTAAATTTTTTCGATCCTAATTTAAGAAGTCATGAAATATTTTAACTAAAAAATTTGGACAGATTATTTTTATTGACACTCAATAGAAGTGTTTACTGAAACGCAAAATGTGGTTGCCGAAATTTCAGTGGTATATGATTCACTAAAATTTCCTCGTGACGGCCCTGAATACATGAACTAACTGTTTCGTATGAAATCTAAAGAATTCTGCCAGCATTTTCAAATAATCTGTGAACTGCGTTATAAGGTATTTTCTCCCTCCCTTCCACATGCCTTCGTGGTATAATTGGAAGCATATTCGACGAGTATTCGAGAGGTACAGGGTTCGAGCCCCGGTGAGGGCCCTTTACAAGGGGGAAGCATATAAGGTATTTTCTCAATCCTTTCCGCATGCTTTTGAGGTGTTATTGGAAGCATACTCGGAGCGTATTCGAGAGGTCCAGGGATCGAGTGCCGGCGAGGACAATGCACATTTTTCACGTCTCCTACTTAAAAAAAAAAAAAAAAAAAAAAGACGACTCTACAGCGTTTACTCGAAAATGATCAAAACTAACTCCGGCATCGTTTCAGTTGTTTTGGAAATAGATAACCTACTATAAGTAAAACTCGAATGTTCCTAATAACTCATGATTTAGCATACAAGCGCTGTGCTCGAATAAAACATATTTCCAAATTAAGGTAAAATAACACACCGAACAAACATTAATTTAGAAGTCAAATAACAAAAATTTTTACAAATATAACGCTGATTTTAGCTGTTTGACTTCTAAATTAAAATTTCCAGATGTCTACCAGGAGTACCAGTTGAGCCGTTTATTCAGTGACGGTTACTGAATTTTGAACTCTTCATTGTAATATGAGATGTAACTCAAATCAGTTTGTCAAACTATGCTGAAAAAATGAACCTCAAGATCCAAGAGTTTAATTATATTCTTTATTTACCAAATTTCATTCATATCATTTAAAAAAATATAACTGCATTTTCAAAAAATGCATTTGTAAACTTGGCAACTTGCAATTTTATTTTAATTAGAAATTTTTAATAATAAGTAAAAGGTGATTTGAAAGATTCGACAGATCTAAAGTTGAAAGCAGTAGAATTTTATAGTGCATTATGTGAAGTTTGCTAAAATCAGGCATTGGATCGCAGTAGTTTTTCTTTAGAAAACCCGCTTTCGTCAAAAACTTGCTGGACGAACGATGTAATCGAAAGCCAGGAGTACCAAAATATCTACTGAACAAAGAAATGTCCTGATATTTGTAACGGGCACGGAAAGAAGAATATGGTACAACAGCATGTGAAGAAATATCTCAAGCTACAAGGATTCCACAAGTATAATAAACAATATTTTGAAGAAAGTAAATAAATAAACTTCGGAGCTTTTTTTGGTAAAAGAAAACGTTTGTGCCCCATAGATTCGTCACTGTGATGTGACTTTATTGAAACGAAGATCTGATAATTAACAACAAAGATTTTTGTCTTGAATAATCTGGCGAGACATGGATTACGGATTTTAAGTCGGAGCTGAAATCGTGGTGAATTCAATGAAGAAATCCATCTTTCCCAAAACTCCAAAAATTTCGAAATAAATAATTATCTCTACCTAAGATAACCAAGGAATCATTGCGAAAGATAGAGCTCCAGTTGGAAAAAGAGTGACTACAGCACATTATTGTGAACGGCTACGAAAATTGCGCAGAAAATGCACAAAAACCACATGACATACTTACAGATACTTAAGAATGGACATTTTCAAAGCTTTGGGTTTACATTTTTCGTTCATACGAGGGAAAATTGTGACAGATCTGCTGATCAGAAAAGAGTGAAAAGTTTTACCTTATCTGTCATTGAGTCCATGCATGAGTCCACCAGACCTCAAATACTTCCCTAATTTGAAAGAGCTCCAGCGTAGCCTGCGGTTTTTCACCTTAAAAGAGGTTTGCTCAACAATTACTCAAGCCATTCGAGGACTGACAAAAATCATGTACGGTACAAGGAATAGCAAATCTTCCGATAGAGTGAACTAAGTAAAAGGATTGTGAGAAGGAAACGCCGGAGTTAAAATAAAATCTGAGAGAAAAAAAGGGTGAAGGTGAATTAGAGTAAATTATTTTTTAAATGACCTCCGTATTTCTCTTTTATGCTGTCCCGATGCAGTTACTTGCTCTAAAAATAACATGGCCAATATAAGAATTTTCAGAAACGCAATTATTTGCTATTATCTTTGTTATTCTGGCCCTCTGCTGAACACAGGTAGTTCGATTTGATTTTGATTCCAGGAGAACGGGTTGGTTGGAATGGTAGTTTTCATGGTTTTATCCATGTGTAACGTGGATATGAGCCAGATTGGTTTAGGATCTTTCACAGAAGCATCGTTTCTCTTAGGCAGATTGTCTTCGAGTGCTTGCCCTGATCAAATAAATGAAATAAACCGAACCGAAACTTTGTTATTCTGACAATTAAGCGAAAGATGGACAGCTTGAAATCGATTCAATTATGACACACATACTACAGTTAATTCTATAGTTTAAGGAACTAATTACTAGTTGATAAAGAAACATGGCGTCGTATGATTTCTTCTTCAAAATGCAACTGTATTTCAAAAATAAAACTATTATTTGTAGCAGGTTTGTGGTATATAAGCGCGGAGGTGGGA
>KK116519.1:1220897-1253533 GCA_000611955.2 Stegodyphus mimosarum | reverse complement strand
CCTCCGGGCATATAAGAGGCTAAAGAACTTCCTGCAACTCGCAGTTAGCAGTTAATGGGCCTGCGAGTCGCAGTTTGGCGATACCTGTTATATTATTTTGTAAAATCTAATGTGCAGCTAATGTGCACTCATTAGCTGTAAAAAATGGGAAAATTTTAAATGAGATATAATTGAGTTTAGGGCTAATAAATACATTAATTAGTTGAATTGAATTTATTTCATCATATATTTAATTTTTATTTATTGAATTAGAGCTTCCAACATCTAGCTACGTACTACACTGAAGTGAAAAAAGTCATGGGATACCTCCTAATATTTTGTCGGTCCTCCTTTTGCCAGGCGAAGTGCAGCAATTCGACGTGGCATGGACTTGGCAAGTCGTTGGAAATCCCCTGCAGGAATATTGAGCCATGATGCCTCTATAGACGTCCATAATTGTGAAAGTGCTGACGGTGCAGGGTTTGGGGCATGAACTGACCTCTCGATGATGTCCCATAAATGTTCGATGGGATTCATGTCGGGCGATCTAGGTGGCCAGACCATTCGCTGGAATTGTCCAGAATGTTCTTCTAACCAATGGCGAACACGTGTGGCCCGGTGACATGGCGCATTGTCATCCATAAAAATCCCATCGTTGTTTGAGTACGTGAAGTCCATGAATGGCTGTAAGTGATCTCCAAGTAGCTGAAGGTATCCATTTCCAGTCAATGATCGGTTCAGTTGCACAAGAGGACCGAGTGCATGCCATGTAAAAACAGCCCAGACCATTATGGAACCACCACCAGCTTGAACAGTGCCTTGTTGACAACTTGGGTCCATGGCTTCGTGGGGTCTGCGCCACACTCGAACCCTACCATCAGCTCTTACCAACTGAAATCGTGACTCATCTGACCAAGCCCCGGTTTTCCATTCGTTTAGGGACCAACCGATATGCTCACGAGCCCACGAGAGTCGCTGCAGGCGATGTCAGTAAAGGCACTCGAGTCGGTCTTCTGCTGGCATAGCCCAAGGAAAACAAATTTCGCCGCACTGTCGTATCGGACACATCCCACATTGATTTCTGCGGTTATTTGACGCAGTGTTGCTTGTCTGTGAACACTGACAACTCTACGCAGACGTCGCTGGTCTCGGTCGTTAAGTGCAGGTGGTCGGCCACTGCGCTGTCCATGGTGGGATGTTATGCCTGAAATTAGATACTCTCGGCACACTCTTGACACTGTGGATCTCGGAATGTTGAATTCCCTAACGATATCCGAAATGGAATGACCCATGGGTCTAGCTCCAACTACCATTCTCGTCGTGCGGCCATAATCACGTCAAAGCCTCTTCACATGAATAGCTTGAACACAAATGAAAGCCCTAAAAAGCACTTCGCATTTATACATTTTCTACACGATACTACTGCCATCTGTATATTTGCATATTGCTATCTCATTACTTTTGTCACTTCAGTATATAATACTGTCCAAACTGTAGCTGAGATGATTTGCAAATTTGTTTTCAAAAACTTTTCCTTTTCTTTGAACAACTAATTATATGTAGTTTAAAGCTGGAAGCCCATTTGCTTTCAATCTTTTCCGCCAATTTGGCTGTTTAAAGCCAATTTGCTTTCAAATTGTGTTCCATATTTCTGTCACAGCACACAGAATATACTTATGTAACTTACATTTTAAATATATCTAAAACCTATTATAAAAAAACCATTCTCTTTTTTATTAAGTTCTGCGAAAAGAAGTTTAGCGAAGGGAAAGTATGGCTGAAATACGGAAAAAAAAATCTCTTAGCAGGAAAAGGATATACTTTAAAGTGTCCACTCAGTTCTGCTGAATGTTATTAAAGAAGAAACTCAGGTTATGCAGTGAAACTTTAGATTTGGGAAATAAATAATTAGTATACCAATATTACTATACTTTATGAGTTACTTTTGTGAGATTGTTGATCTAGAGTATAAGACTACATAACACTGGTAGTTTCTTTCTATACTCGATTGCCTGAGCAATAGACTGGCTGCATGAAAGTTATCTTAGTTTTTCTGTTTCTCTTAGCAAAACAGGAGCTTTGCTAAAATTACATACTTAATGTTTCGAATCCGTAGGATGGCGGTCTAACTGGATGATTGTTTTCTGCATTTTCTTTGGGCTCAACTCAAAGACGAAGAATTCGTTATAGAAAGTCTACACGAAGGTAACTGTCTTCAGATAGTTAGCTCTTGTGTGCAGGTGTCGTAAGCGATTCTTCACATTTAGCAAGCCTTCCCGATAAGACACTTCTTAAAATTAAAAATCTTACTTCGTTGTAATTAGAAGCTAAATATTGGGCTGAAAGATTATTAACTGTCTAGAAAATATGGAGTATTTAATATTACGTTTATAAAAGAAAAATTGACCTGTTTATTTTGTTTCTAATTGAGTACATGATAAGCAATTTATTTTATACACCTAACTCTTTTTAAGTTCTTGTTTATAAGACAGTTTAAAAAAAATGATTAACTTTGCCGGATTGAAAAATTTTACTATCATAAGATTGGTTTTTACTTCGGAAGCAATTTGTTATGATCAAAAAACATATTTTTATTTCCTCTCAGATAGCTGCTTATTTTTTTTAGAAGAAAAGGAAGTAAAATATTTGGTTTTGGTTTGCGTGCTATCATGTTTCAACAGGTAACTTTTATTTGCTCATCACTGTCTTTGAGCAAATATAATTAAAGTTAATTAAAGTCATCGATTTGGCTTAATGATACGAATTATATAACAAATGATTTGCTTTTTATTTTCCTTATTCATTTGCATAAAGATATTAAAATATTTTCCAAATTATGATTGGCGACAAAGGCGGAGTAGAGAAGAATTACTAGACGCTGACTTAGAACGAATCAGCTCTCCAAATTCGAAAATTTTCCAGCCACAAAGAGGCTATTGGCTGATCATCTCAAACAGAGAGGACGATCTTGAAGAAGTTCTCAGATCAGTGGATGATGAATGCAGTTTGACAATACTAAAGTGAAAGAAAAGTCTATTTTTTTTTTTTTTAAAAAAAGGTGCTTTGAAAGTTTCCTGAACTTGGAGTAATGCAAATTATACTCTGCTATGCAATGTTTCATACAATACAAAGTTTAATCTCAGCTTACTAATTTATACCTTAAATTTATATTTTCCTGCTTGCGAATCTAATTAAATATTAGAGTTAAAACCATCTGAAAAATGTTGAATATGGAGACTCGTTTAAGAGAATGTAATGCTTTGAAATGGATAAAAAGATATTAAGATTTGTTGGAAAGACTCGTAGACAATGGGGAGAAAAAATCAACAGTTAATTAAATCTCCCATTTTATGCTTTGATTCCGCTCTGGAGTTTGTGACTCTGCTTCATGCAAAACGCTTTCATTATAAGTAGTTGTAATTTTACAGTAAGATAATTCGAAAAGTAATGCTAACAGAAATTTAACCAAAACTTGTTTTGAATTATTTTCTAAATATCACCTTTGCCCAAAATTCAAATTTTAAGATAGCTAATTAAAATCCCATTGACTCAAACGTAGGTTTTAAAATTAATTACAAATTTTATCTGCAGCACGTAAGATAACAAAAGATTTTAAAATTCAAATTAAAACACGCTACTTCAACAGCATTTAGTTTTAAGTATCTAATGAGATGTTAACAAAACATGCTGTTATATGAAAAGAAATTAAATCCTTTCTTTTGTTTCTTAAATCAAGTTTCAACAAACGAAACTGAAAAATTCCCAATATATTTTCCTTTTGCTAACAAACTAGGTTTTTGATTGGAGTAAGTGAACTGGATTTACAAATTACTTTTCTTAATTTGTAGAGTTTTACTTTATTTTTCCAGTAGTTATTTATATTTTGGAATACTCTTACCTTCTAATTTTCTATCTGTGTTTCCCTGCCAGAATGAATTTTCAGTATTTCGATTAATACAAATAAGGTAGGAACGAGTATTTAAAACGAGGTGTGAGCTATTCAGTAGGACAGCATATTCTGCCTTTCGGCCACGTTGTTGCTATTAGTGAAAGCTTGCTGTTCTACTTCCGTACTTAATACGCTCTTTCTAGTATACGCCGATTATCCTCAAATAAGGTCCAACTCCGCGAGTTTGATTCTGCGCAGCTTTGGCTGGTTAATTTTATTTAGCATTAGATCAGTTTTGTATTCTGAGTTAAGCCCAAATGGAGGCTTCTTGTACGCCCAAGAGGGGCCATTGGTAAATATATTTTGAGAGAATAAAAAGGGTACTTTAACCCTTTTCGGAGTTGTTACGCACAAGAACTCGGTCGCTACACAGTTCTGCAGTATTCTAGCCTCCAAAGAACTCTGCTTTAGCTAAGATATTACAAATTAAACAGGGTCAAAAGTAAATAACTTTGCCTCTTCTACGTTAAGTTACTGGTTGTTAAATTTAACGGTGTTTTTTGCTGTCTGAATGCAAACTATACTATTTTTGGTGTGATCTTAATCTGCAAACATAAATGAAGCTTTAAATATGTTTCAGCTACCTTGCTTGACAAATTTATGTAGTATATAAATCTAATAGTGTAATAAGTAATAAATCTCTGATGTTGAATTAAGAGTTGACAGTTTGTAAATGAAAGTGATTAAGCTCTTATTAATTTCTTAGATAAAAAAACAACCAATTTCCAAAAATTTCCAATTTCCAAAGCATGCTATTTATTGAAAGCAGGTAGACGTTGGCGTCGGTCAAATAAGCAGCCACGTCAAAGCTTGATTGAAAATATTCTGCTAGGAGCTTTTTAACTATCTACGTAATCCATATATTCTCGCGAATCTCTGAACTAAGCGAATCTGGGAGTTACGAGAAAGGGGACAATTTAAATTAAAACAAAAGTTCTTTATAAAAATTGAAAATCTGTTTTACTGCATTTATTAATAAATATATTTAAGTATTGTAACATAATACAGGGTTTCTGCTTTTTCTGCAGCTAGTGGTGCTTTGCGTTTGTCCTCTCCTCCAATATTTAGAATTTCATAGCGTTTCAACCTTTCATGATTAACTCATTGTTTTTGCTTCACACATTTTGCTTCTTTCACTTCATTTATTAAAGAAGTGTATTTCTCATTTGTTAAGTAAAAGCTGTTATCGTGCTTATTTTTTACACATTCGGACAAAATGCCGTAAAACCTTACTTCCTGCTGCATAACATCACTCATTTCCTTTCATCAAAATGAAAAAAGCAAAATGTGTTGAAATGGAAACAAACTGCTTCTGTTTCAGATCGTAGCCGCTTATACTTGTTTGAATTCGCTGCAAGCTAGACTGCAAATTGCGCAAATAAGAAGGAACAGGAACAGAAAAGTGTCGCGACGAAATTTGTGTGCTCAGAGTCTATTTAAACCCCTCGTTTCTGGATTTTACGAGAAGGCGTTGGTAATTCCTAGGTTTTACCACAAAGGCTTGGTAAAAGTCCGAAATGGAATTATATTAAAGCATTCTTCGCACTTTTACCAAGACACTTTGGTAAAAGCTAGGTTTTACAAGACTTCGAGCTTTTACGGTGACATATACACCAAGTAGATGGCCGGTGAATTGTTTCTGCAATTTCGGTATCTCATTGCAGTATTCTTTATTGAACGGGGTGGGAATTCAAAAATATAGATAAATAGACAGAAATGCTGAGCAACGTTTATTTTTAAATGGCAATATTTGTTTAATTTTTACCATGCTCTAGTGATTCGTACTATCATGTTATTATCTCTTCTGATTTCGTAATTACAAAAGCTTATTTTAAAAAACTTGTAAATTAACTAAGGCGAAGAAAAAACAAAACGCAAAGAGTAGATATAAATGTGGTGCTTTGGCTGTATAATTGAAAACTGAATGGTTCGACTTGTGTTGAAGTCAATCGTTGTGTATTTATCCTATAGCAGGCCTTAATGCTCGAGTATGGGTTTGATCGAGATCATACTATAGCCAAGTTTTCCATCCCCCATTCTGAGAAACAGCCAAGTTTTCCATCCCCCGCCTTAAGTTGGTTATTGTTCCTTAGTCTTGTACAACTGGAACTTTGATAAAATCCTCCTTATAAATTTCCTGCAAATGCAACTTACCGTTCGAAATGAATTAACCCCCTCAAAAGGAACCTGACACCAGACACTGCTCGAGAGAAATTTGAGTGAAACACAAATAGGGGGACAGCAAGATGGCTGTTCTGAGTTACGATAACCACTTAAATCATAATAGCAGGCATGAGGAAATGCGATAGTTCCCATCTCTTTTCCCTTCTTCTAGCTAAAAGGCGACTGTGGAGAGACACAAGAGGCAGTCGTCCAAATCCAGGCGTTGACGAATTATCAGCCATCACATTGCTAGTTCGGGAACCACTGTAGAGGCCATTAGCCGCTCAAATGGTATAGTGGTTTATGACGCTGACTACCGGCGGTCGGGTTTGAATATCGGAGAAGGCATGGATGTTCTAAGCGTATAGTGTCTGTGCGGCAACGGGGCATTCAAAATGTACTGTGAACCGAATGTATCTCGAGAGGTTAAAATGTACTGTGAACCGAATGTCTCTCGAGAGGTTGTGGTAGGGAAAGAGGGGGTTGAAGACCCTCGGACCGCACTCCGGGGTGTTCCTCCTCGGAACTTCATCTGGGGCGGAAACTTAGCAGTCAGCAAGGCCCGGCAGTATTTGATAACATGCCTACTTGGATGCATATGTTCCGTTCTTGGATAAACCTGTGCCTGTAGAGGCCATTAAATTTTCTGCAGCCAATTGTACCCTCGCAGGGATCAAACCATACTTGTCATCTACTTTTTTATATTTATATGAGTTAGAAAAAGGACAGAGAGCTAAAAATGCTATATGAGGAACAAAAGTTAAAACAAATTATCCAACGCTCATACCTATATTTCAGAGGACATATTTTCACGATTTTCGTTACATTAGTAGATAACAGAAAATGCGTTGTTGATGCTTTCGTTGACACGCAATAGCTATCTGGTTATTTAATTACAAGTTAAAAATAACTTACGTAATGATTAGCTGTAATTAAAAAACAGTTAATAATGCAAGCTTATTTTAAATAAATGTACTCAATTGCTATACAAATATCCTTTATACTGGCTTATCTTTGAGGTTCTAAAATTTTGTTTCATAATAAGTCACACAGTTTGATTAATAAAGAGGCAGTTGGACTGGCATGTTTTCACGATTTTGATTTCAGTTAAAATAAAAAAAAAAGCTCTTCCCATTGTCATTAGGAAAAGTAATCCTTGTAATCCCTGATTCTTACTTGTGTCTTATGAACCAGTTCCAGGTAGCTTCTCATAATATTCGCTCTTCATCAATGGTAATGTATTTAGAAGTTATAAGCTATTTTCATTCTCCTTTCTGCTTACCTTCGTGGCGTAAATGCATAACACGACCGGCTATCAACTGGAATGTCCAGTTCGAATCCCAAACAGAGCACTGTACATTTTCCACGTCTCCTGCTTCGATAAAACCTAATGACTCTAAAGTGATACCAGAACTAAAATGTTTTAGATAATAATTTGCCATCACCAGGATTTGGAGTTTCGGTCCTCTCATCCCCAGTCGCCCTTTAAAAGGGGGAGTCATCATCATCCATGGCGCGACAGCCCAGAGTGGGCCAAGGCCTTCTAAATTAGACGTTTCCAACTATCTCTACTATAGTAGCCAAACTCCTCCAGTTTAAAAGGGAAGTATCTAAGGTATTTTCTCCCTCCTTACCGGGTGCCTTCTTGTTGTATAAGGTATTTCTCCCGCATTCTTCGCATGCCTTCGTGGTGTAGTGGTCTGCATGCTCGACGCGTAACCGAGAGGTCCGTGGTTCGATTCCCGGCGAAGGCGTTGCTCATTTTTCATGTCTCCTGCAACTAAATAACCTAATGTCGCTACAGTGGCGCCCGAACTAAAAGGGTTGTGGATAATGACTCTCCACACCCAGGATTTGGCGACTAGGTCCCCTAAAACCCTAGTCGCCCTTTAAAAAGGGGAGTATATAAGGTATATCTCCCACATTCTTAGCGTGCCTTCGTGGTGTAATGGTCAGTACACTGAGCCGGTATTTCAGAGGTCTGTGGTTCGATTCCCGGCGAAGGAATTGCATATTTTTCATGTCTCCTGCTATCTAAATAACCTAATGTCTCTATAGTTGTAACTGGATAGTACATCCTGCTACCAATAAAATATCTAAATTTTCTTTATCTTGGAATGTATTTTCTTTTGGACAAAAAGAGGCTGAGAAAATTTTGTGACGTTTTTGAACAGCCGATTATAGCCCCTAGTGAAACATCATTATTTTTGGCACTAGAATCCAGCGAAAGATAACCTTAAACAGATAAAGATGACGCTAATTTTCAAAACTTTTTAAACATCATATTTCTTTACAAGACTGATAAACACTGAGTTAAAAATCAAACTGAACATAAATGTAAAAATACAAATATAAAAGAAATATAAGAAAATTATATTAAAAATGTCATATTATCTTAATAAATTTTCAGTTTTTTTGGGGGGGGATCTGGTTCAAAGGGAAATCTTCAAGAAAGGAGTAACATCATCAAAGAAAATTAGCTTAGAAAGTGGAAAACTAGTAAATTTGAGAAAGAAGGCATTCATATTTGGAAAACTTAGAAGAGGAGGAGTGACCTCAAAAGAGATTAAACCACGTAAAACTAAGAAAATCAAAAAGAGAAAAGATAATTAGATTTTACTTGCTTTAGTATATTTTTGCGATTTATACACGCTTCATTTCTAATGAGCGTAAGTCGCAAATTATCCGCACTTTTTATATTGCCTTCTCTAAGTATGCATGCTTAGAATTAGCACTATTGTGATCGCGGGATCGAAGTTTGATCTTGAATCCATCATTATCCTTGGTGCTGTAACAAGAGTGTAAACATCACCTGTATGCTATCTGTGTGCACAACGGAGGAACAGAGACTTGAGATCCGATGTCTCTGGTTGGAAGGAGTAGCTCGTACAGATTCTCGTGCGTAGAAGTATGTGAATGAGTGGATCAAGGAAATTGAAAATGATCGCATCAGCATGAGGGGCAAAGAAGAAGAAGAATATCAGTCAGCCTTCAACTTGAAAATATTCTGGAAGCTAGAGAGATGGTACTGGCAAAGCTGCAAGTTGCTATCGATAAAGCAGCATGTTTCCTGCAGATTAGTCGTTGTTCTGGATATCAACTTATAGACGACGGGCTCGGCTTTCCTAAATTCTGAGCGAAATGGATACCAAGAGAGCGGTATTGCAAATTCCAAACACAAAGATGTTGGGAATTGATGGAGCACTCTATCTACTCCCCAAAACTTGACCCTTCCTCTTTATCCATCTCTTTCGAATGATCAAGGATGCTTTATGATGCCGCTGATTTTCTACGGACAAAAAAGTACCCGAATCGGTGTATAAATTGTCGCGCGACCAACTGAAAATCTTCTTGGGGGGAAATACGCAAGCTTGCGGACAATTGGACCAAGTACCTCTTAAAAGAAGATACAACACTCATGTCCATAAATTAAGGATAATTTGGAGTCACGCTGAAATCGAACTCTAAAATAAATATATCACCTGTAAAATCACTACACACATCTTCAAGAATCATATGCAAATTTCAGGAAGTAACCAAATGACACCGATGGTACGTCACGATGACGAGAGTGTAAGAGAGTGATATATAAGGAATACAGGCAAAGAAGTAAAATTGTTCGCAGGCGCTTTATAAACATTTCAGTGCAATAACCGAATAGTTATGACACAGAGGACGCATTTGGATGATTTTTACGTGGTAGAATTATCGGCCGTCTGGAATGTGGGCGTACCCAACTGGAAGTATCAGACGAACTTGGAATTGCCCAGAGTGTCATCTCCAGGCTTTGGCAACGATTCCAAGATGATGGTGATGTGAGTAGACGTTACAGCACAGGTCGCCCCAGAGTTACAACGCCGAATGAGGACCGGTATTTGGCAGTTACTGCCAAAAGAAACAGGCGGAGCACAGCCTCAGACCTGTCTCGTCAGTTCTCTTCAGCCACTGGTACGGCAATTTCAAGGCAGACCGTGTACAGACGCTAATGGCAGATTGGTCTATATGCTCGTAGACCTGTCAGATGCGTTCCACTTACTGCAACTCACTGTCGCCCACGGTTAGCCTGGAGTAGAGAGCATGCATTGTGGACACCGCAACAGTGGGCTTGTGTGATGTTTTCCGACGAGTCCAGGTTTAGCTTGCAGTCTGATTCTCGCCGGACTTTCATATGGAGAGCTACAGGTACCCGTTACCATGTCAGGACTTAGTGTTCTGTGCATCATTTTTGGAAACATAAGTACAGTCTGTAATCGGTTCTTAACCTCAAGTATTCAGTCCTGAACTGGAACAGGGAGCGGAAGGTACGCTATGTTCTGATGTAACTGCTGGGCTGGACAATAACTGCACGTGAAGGGATTTGAAATCCTCTTTTATTAAATCACTATTAAATTACAAACTTCCCAATGCGGGAGAGATCCAGAAAGTAAAAGACCACACTTGGGTTGAAATTAACAATCAAATCAATTTAAAACTAAACCAAAAAATAGAACTTAAATCAAACTTTGCTTCGTAGAGCAATTCGCGGAAGTTGGCCTCTACCCGAAAGGGTGCGTAGCAAGATATACTAAATACTGACGCACTTCAAATTGTTTTACAATGCAATCACGTAGTAAGCACTATGGCTTATAAATTTAAACTGCTAACTGGTCAGACGAACGTTGAGCGGAATAACCGTGATCTGAGTCTAAGCTCTCACACCCCGAGAGGTTTCTACCTCTGTCTTAAATAGTACTTGGCTGTACTTCAAAATTAGCATAAGCTGAAACCGCGCGCTTCTTCTGACGGGAAGTTGAAGCAGAGAGGAGATAGACAGATTTAACTTAAAATAAAACTTGGTTAGTTTAACTAAAACCTTACAACCACCAAGAAAACATCATTGAACGACACCGTTACGGTGGTGCAGGAGTGCTCGTTTGGAGTAGAATTATTCTGGGTTCCAGAACTGACCTGCATGTTCAAATTGGAACCATGACAAGCCAAATCTATCGGGACGTCATTCTGAAACAACATGTACGTTTGTTTCGGGGTGCCATGGGCGCACAATTCGTGTTTATGGATGACAACGCCCGTCCTCACTGTGCAAACATTGTAATCGAATGCCTTCAATAGGAGGATATTACCCGTATGGACTGGCCAGCATTCTCACCGGACTTGAATCCGGTAGAGCACGTGTGGGACATGCTTGGCCGACGAGTTGCAGCCCGTCAACCTCCTTCTACATGTCTACCGGAACTTCGGAGAGCATTGCTTTTTGAGTGGTGTAATATCCCCCAAGATCAGATCGATAATTTGATACTCATGCCTAGGCGTTGTACGGACTATATTGCATCGTCTGGGAGACATACGATGTATTAACAGTCATACCAACCATGTAATATTGGTTTTTTGTAAATAGGTTTTTTTTTTCTAATTTGCTCCAGGGAGAAAAAATCTCTAATTATTTTAATAATATCAAACATATAGCATCTTTTTTTGCTCTTTACCTTTTGTTTAATAAATAAGCTTTACAAGTAAGTCAAATTTGTTTTGCTTCTAACTCTTCTTTTGCCTGATTTTGCATTATCCTTAATTTATGGACATGAGTGTATATAGAAAAAGGGCGTACTTGTTCAGTTTCTGCTTTTGTGTAGATAAATTGAAAAAATGAGAGTGCGGGGAATTTTTTTTTTATATTTAGCTCAATGCAAGTCACTCATGTAATACACAGCTGGTCACTGAAATTGCGGCCCCATGGGTAAAAGATAACACAAATTAGCTCATTTTATGGAGTATATGTAATAAAAAGTTGAAATTTTTAAAATTTTCGATACGCTGAATAAACAGAATATATTATGAATAATACCTGTGTGGTCACCCACGAGCAAAAATAACTGCTGTTATACGGCGAATCATAAAGAGGTTTTGGGTGATATATTGAGATATTACAATCCAGAAAGCCATAATTTATTGTTATAGCCTTTGGTGAATTGTCGCCTTTATTCCAGTGTGTATGATATCATAGACAAGAATATTCAGTTTGGAAAGATGCGGTGAACATCCAGACCAAGACAGAGTTGTAACTTATTCTGAGTTGAGGAAGTGTTGGAAATTGAGTGCCATGAGTAGTTCCCATTCTTCTGTTGGAGTGCACCCTGAAAGTGCGAGACAACCACAATCCTTACCATTTGCAACCCAAAATTAAATAGTCATAATGCCAGATGTGCATAAGAAACGCAAGAGAGACTTACATCTAACTGCATTCCACATCATAACTTCCGTACTGGGCACCTGGAACAACGGATAAGACAAAATTCCAACCAACACTGCCCACAGGGGTGCCATATGCGCACATGTCGATTATCACCTGGCATACAGATGCAGAATTCCTCCGAAAAGATGGTGGCACGTTATTCATGCGTCTATGTTTGTTGTTCAAGAGAACAACCGCAGATGCTTTTACTGGACAGTTAAAGGTTTGCAAAATTATCCATGACTTTCAAGACAGCATCTCACTGAATGTAGTACACATACTTCTTACCGTGTCACACGCCATACTTCCTGTGCCAGGGGCGTGATGTGACTGTACGATGCGTACGAGTCATTAGCACAAGATGTTTGTCCTCTCAGGCTTTGATGCCTCATAGTCCTTTTGAGTTCAAATATGGTTCCATCTATACTTCTTCGACACTACGTCTTCATAATCACATTATAGTGATCAGAGCAACGTGAGCAGCAATTGGTCATTATTATAATCCGAAATCACGGTACACTATGTTTCTTTTACCATCAGAATAACGTTGCAGAACTACATTTAACTTTTAGGCAAACAAATAAATGGGTGAATGCATTGCTATATGGAAAACATGTCCTTTCTTGTTTTTTCTTATGATTTATAGCTTAAACTTCCAGCCGAAATTTCGGTGTCATATTAGTAATATTTCAACTTGAAATGCTTTCATAATTTTACTTTAGGTTGCACTCAACGTTCAGCAAAAAAAAAATTTCCTTTCTCTCTTTTAACACCTCCGAAGCTGCGTAGTACTGACCAGGCTGTAAGATCGCAGAGCACTGGCCATTGGACCCGATTTGATATCTTGGCCACCGAACTGGCCGCATGGGAGTTTTCATGGATATCCTCATGTATGACGTAAATACGAGCCAGTTTTCTTTACAGAGTCTTCCACGAAGCCATTTTTTCCCTTAGGTAGATAACCCTCGCGTGCTTTGTTTTAATCAATTAACTTAACCTAACATCACATCCACCTGTAAGGAAATAGAATACTTTCAGTTAACATACGAAATTACATCCTGTAAAATAAAATCTGAAAACACGGTGTTGCTTTGGGAGCTTAACCAAAAAGAATCTAGAAGCAGATCCTCCACGATCTTTGGTAAGCGTCTCAAGTGTGCTAAATATTAAGACCATTTAATTTGTATTTAATACACAAAGCTGGTTATCAGAGTGTTGCCCTCGGCAAAGCATAAGATCATTAAATTATTTCTTTAATTTAATCAATCTGTTATTGATTACAGTCTTAGAGATGTAGAATTAATAAAAACGTTTCTTAATAATTTAAAGTGTAATTTTTTAAAATAATGCATCCATAAATTAAAAGGCATTTAGTTATAATTTTATGCATTTAGATATATTGCATAAATTAAAAGGCATTTAATTTATAATATACCCAACCGATAAATTTTACGAACACTTTCAGCTTTGCAGTTTATAAAACATGTTTCTGATGCAACATTTAATTGTATAGTAACACTGTTTAAATTATTCATAATCATTTTTCTTTAAATTCTTGCTTTTTATATTATTTATTACACACACACATTTGTGTGCAAAATTAAGAGAATTTGCACGTTTATGTTAAATTTCTGAAAAACCAAGGAGAGATTTTAATGAAATTTGGTATGAGTTTGAATTTATAACAGAGAATGAGACGTACCATTGTGCGAACAGTAAAGCTCATTATTAACAGTAAAGCTCATAAGCTCATAGTGCAGGAATGTTGAAAATCCACGTCGTGATATTAAACCGAAAAGGAGTCTAATATAGGGTATAGTCCCTTCTACCAGCCAGACTGGTCGCGCAGCGCTGCGGCATACTGGAGAGAAGACAGTTCAAAAGTCCCTATGGCAGTCGATCCCACTCCTGCAGCAAGGCAGTTTTCAACTCTGGAATGGTTCTCGAAGGGGGTATGGCGAGATGAAATTGATCACCTAAGAGTGTCCTGGATATGTTGAAAAGCTAAAATCAGGAGATCTGGAGGCCAATCGTTTCGAGTCTCGCTCCAGATACCGGTAAACAGAGAATCAGTGTCCAAGCTGAATCTCGATTCACATATAAAAAGCAAGGTGCGCCACTGATGTCTAGTCCAAGGCACTTGTTGTCTGTGCCATGTTAAACACCCTCTCTGTGCTGCAATGAGCAGGACGCAAATCTGGTATACAGACTTATCTCTTGAAGTCTTCGGACAATTGCAAACCGTGAATCTCTGATTCGAGTGGCAGCATACAGCTCATTTGAGAGCTATGAAGTTGTAGCAATCTTGTCGCCGTGTTGAAAGTGATAAAAATGATCTTCATTCGCCATTAAGGATCTTAGGATCCATGGCTTCTCGATATAGATCCAGATCCTGAAAACTGTTTCCAAAAATTACGGACGAGACTGGACATTATATTCAGCTCTATAGCTACTTGCACTTGCGATTGGCCTACTTCCAATCTACCGACAATTTTCCATCTCGTTACGTCCTCTATACGTTAGAGGCTATTCATTTTACATGATACCTTATAAAATTTACGTAGCTCTTGCGAGAAACACGACGAATGTCTTAAAGGAATACGAGAATACAAATCGCGAAAAACTCCTCGTGCACTTATATCCCCTCCACAATCACAAGTCCACGTTTAGGTATTCGACTCTAAATATTTGCATAATTCTTCGGCGACATAATTATTACCTTTGGTTCAATACTTTTGGTAAAAAGAGACATAAATTGCAAATTCTCTTAATTTTTCACACGAGTGCATATTACGTAATTTATATTTATATATATTTTTCATTCATTTTAAGCTGCGAGAGTAAATAAATAAGTAACAATTGTTTTCCAGATAGTTCATAGACTGAAACTACTATTTTGTTTGTTTTTTTTATTCATACATGTACCAATCTAGTTTTGCTTTTCGCTAATCTTTTCATACTACTGAAATTAATAAGCCAAATTTGAATTTTTATTGTTCCACATTTCAAACTTGCTTAAAAGTATTCCAAACACGTAGATCTGCTTAATTTTCAGAAGTGAACATTAATTATTTTTGAAAAATTATTATTTTTGATTAATTAAATTGAACGGAAGTGTATTTTGGATTACCAGTTGTAGACAAAATTTTAAGATTTAATTACAATTATTATTACGTTCAATTATTAAATCTGAGGTACGTTCTTTCTCAGTCTCTCCAAAGTGTATGGTAAATTCGTTGGCCTTTGTTTGAAGCATTATCCAGATGTCGGCAGATTATGGCTGCTTTGAATAGCTAACCATTTGAACAATTCTTCTTCAACATCCCTATGTTCCATGTTTTTCCGCGTTTTCCCCGTATCCAAATTTTTTCCATGAGCAGAAATTATAGAGTTTCAATTTTTACTTCCTTGCACGAAGTAAAAAGGAGGTATTGTAATCGCGAAAAATTTCGAGTATCATTTCCAACGAAAATATCCATTTTGACAGCTATCGAATGCAATTTAATGATGTTTTTGCGTGACAACTATACGTAAGAACAGAATAAAGGACTCTTTTTCCCCAAAAAAATTATAAAACTGATTTAAAATGGATTCTGAAGAGATTTTTTTCGTGGCGTCTGTGTGTACGTATGTATGTATTTCGCATAGCTCAAAAGCGAGTAGCCTCAGAACGTTGACATATAGGACTCCTATAACATGTCGATGTGAACCTCCCTTTTTAGTTGCAATCGGCCGCACCAAAAGTATATATATATATATAAAAAGAGAAAGTAAGTTAGAAATTTAGTATAAGTCGTAAAACAACATTTGTAGTAGCCTATCAAAATTCCTGAAGCACTATGTAATATGAGTGATAAAGCAAATTGAAATAATTTGGTTATATAAACCTATCCATTCTACAGAGAAAGTGAAAAATGTGTACAAAAAATACAATTGTTAAAACTCCTCTGTTTAAAGCTATATATATACCCACTCTGTTAGTTAGCTCAGTAAGCTCAGATTTATTATTCTTATATGTTGGCAAATTGCGCATTTTTTTTTTTTCGCTTTAAAAATGATTGAATTATGTTGTTCTTATCTTCTGGTTAAGGTTTTTGTGCCTTTAGTAAATCTGCAAGCAATATTTGTAGAATTATCAACAATTTAAAATTTGTCTAAGTGCGGCTAAGCCTAATTATTTTACGATATACAACCATATTTGTTTACATTTGAAACTTAGCAGAACAGTGGATTTGTTGCCCATCTACAGAAACTGAGCTTCGCAGCAATAAAGATAGCACCTTCTTTTACAACTGCGACTTAAATCATGCTTGATCCCTTCTGGAATTTATTCCAGGAAATAAGTGTTTAAGGTTTACTTCGTAATTTTTAATATAGATAATTTGAGATTTTATGTATTTTTGCCTAGTCGCGAAGTGAAAACTAAATTAGTTGAATTAGAAATACAGAATCAACTGCAAAAAACTGTTTCTTTCTTTTTTTTTTTGTTTAATTTCTTTTATACAACGTTTTAGATTTATTATAGTATTTGAATAGAACATGTGCCAACGATTAGATAATTCTTCAGATGATGTAACTTTTTGTGCGTTCTGACTTATAAAATGAATGACATGTAACTCTGTCAAGTGAACTTAAGAGTCACTATGGTAAACAAATATAGTGAATTTTAAAGAGTGCATTTCTTCTATTGCGGTTTATGCACTCTCGACGAAGTAGATTTAATTCAATAAGTTTAAATGAAGTGCAGGAAAAAATGTGTTTAATTTAATATTCCGCACAAGGAAGTCATGTGGTTTATACATCAGATTTTTTTTTCATATGGTATCGACTGCAGATTTTATAAACTATGTTTCTGGCAGATATTGTTTTGGCTACATCCATTTTGTGTTTCTCCAATAATGTTCAGCTTATCTTCAGAGCAGAAGCTTTACGCCGTGCGAATGGATTTTTGACAGAGTGCAGAGGGTGTGGTCAAAAATATGTGAGAGCTTTCCTTTGGAAAGGATGAGGACAAAAGACAATTTCGTCACCTACGTGTCATTTTAACTGTCCAGTGAGAAAGCAATTATTTCTCCAAAGACATGCGTGGCTGAAATGGAAAGATTTATATAACCTTCATAAAGGCTATCCTAGGTCTCTCGATAGCCTAAACGATGCTTACTTCGGTTTGATGGATACAACTTAAAGAACACTTCCAAGAAAGCAAGCAGATAAGGATAAAAAAGTTTCATTCTCTAAAAGAACTGTAAAGCGAGCTGGTAAGATACACTGCTTCATATTTCCCTTAATAGCGAAAACTTCTAAATTTGCATCCTAACATCAGTCTTGAATAGAATTCGGTCTGGTAGCTCAGTCAAAAAGTTTGAAGGGAATCAGAGAACCCATTCACTTTTGAGGATCAATGGTCATGTACACGATATGAAGCCTTAAAATATGCTTATTGTACTCTTCTTCTCCTACAATTAAGTACCACACCTGTCTCGGGTAACTTTTGTTTAGAACACAAAGAAAAATGGAGGGGAAGATAAAAAAAATATCCGTGGGTTAGTTATTAACGGGGCTTGGTATAGCGAGGTTCAACTATAACGAACCCACTTAAATTCTCAGAACATTATATTTATAAATATTAGATTCTTGGAATTTTGCTCATATATTTTTCGAACAAAGTTCTCGTCATCCTTATTCTGTCTCCTGTGTTCTAGTATCAAGGACTCAACATTTTAAAAAATGAGAGAGTTTTTAAATTTGCTTGCAGTTTTTCTAAAGGAGCATAAAAAATCTCCCACAACAGAATCTTCGATAATATCAAGAATTTTCCAAACATACAACTTGTGTTTCGGTGACAATGAGTGATCTGTGCTAAACTTTCCAACTACCCAAGATTCAGTTTTGAAAATTACTGCCTTGCCTGAAATAATTTAAACGTAATCTTATTTCGTGAAGATTAAATATATCGAAAATAAATCATAAGCAATTGAATACTACACATGCTACTTTGCAAACAGTTGTTTAAGAGTACTTGTCAAAGGACATGCCCCATCACGTATTTATTTTCGTCGAATGTGCATCTGCAAAAGGTGTTGTTCAGCTTTGAATCATTCCCGATAAACCCAGCCCAGGAATAAAACTCGAATGTTCAGTAAATTTTGCAAAGATTCCGCTCTTGTTTGGAGCCATCTGTTGAGAATATATAATTAATATATTCTATAATAGTTATAATGGTTTTTGCTGATTACTTAATGCCAAATAGCCACAAACACGGGCTACTCTTTGGCTTATATTTTGTTAGACAGTAGTTAAGAATAGTAGTATAAGAACGATGCCTAAAATGAACTTTATTTAGAGTATTTTGAAATAATACCATATTTAAAATTGAACTGGTTTCCAAAAGTTAAGCAACAAACGAAAAACTGATGATAATTCAAAAAGTATGCAAGAAAATTGGATGAAACTTGGTGATAATATTTCTTATACCACTTTTAATTTAAAAACATAAGAAAATATTATATAAAGCACTTATATTTTGGGATATCAACAAGAACATAAAATCTCTAAAATTCAGACATGCAAATTAAGTCCAAAAATTTTTCAGTAGCGTGTACGAACATCCGGAACAGCAATTCAGGCTTGACAGCGACGTCACATGCTATTTATGATGTTGTCAATGAGCTGCGTGGGCAGCAATGTTCATTGATCACATTATAAGATATTTCTTCCGCCTTCTTAGCATGCCTTCGTGGTGTAGTGGTCAGCACGCTCGGCGCGTATTCGAGAGGTCCGTGGTTCGAATCCCGGCGGAGGCATAGCTCATTTTTCATGTCTCGTGCTTCGAAATAACCTAATGTCTCTACAACATAAAGAAGTTCTAACTTATCTAGGATTTGAGGAGGCGTTGGAGGCCGTAACACACATCTCGAGAAGTTCCCACGCAGTCTCAACGGGATTAAGATCGATAGAGCATGCTGGCCATTCCATTTGGACTATAGTTTCTTCCAAGGAAATGGTGCACGAGGAGAGTAGTGTGACAGCGCGGATTATCTGCTTGCATAATCAAGATATCTCAAATGGCAGCAGCATACGGACGAACAGTAAGATCCAGCATGTCGTCTCCGTACCTGTGAGCATTTAAGTTCCATGTGGCAGAACATACATGTCTATGCGCCCAACTAAAGATACTCCTCTCCATACAAGAA
Organism: Stegodyphus mimosarum; assembly: GCA_000611955.2. Classification (NCBI taxonomy): domain Eukaryota; kingdom Metazoa; phylum Arthropoda; class Arachnida; order Araneae; family Eresidae; genus Stegodyphus; species Stegodyphus mimosarum. The sequence goes on along the minus strand of KK116519.1, from coordinate 1,234,020 downwards.
CAGTACATATTACACAGGTATCCCTTTTTCGTTGGTTAGACCGAAGATACCGAGTGTTTGCTTTTCTCCGTATTTGTCAAGAATCGCTCTGCAAAGCAAAGCAGAATTCAGTTTTACTGTTGAGCAGTCCAGTTTGTATGACTACACTTTAAAAAAAAAAATCTGTAAGGTTACAAAGAAAACTCATGGAAACCGGGATGCCATGGACTATTTGAGTAATCATAACAGGGATATTCTTATTAACTTTACAGGGATTATACCTGTAAAGGTTACAGAGCTTTGACATGTAATGTTACAGGAAAAAATTCTGTAGGCATAACATAGTTTTTGCACGGGGATTACCAAACGATATTTCTGTACAGGTTACAGGTGTTTGATCTGTAATGTTACAGGACATAATTGTGTAAGTATAACATAGTTTTCGTATGTGAATTACCATTGAATACATCTGTAAAGGTTACAGATATTTGATCTGTAATGTTACAGGAAATAATAGTGTAAGCAGAACGTATGTTTTGTATGTGGGTTAAAAAGGGAGTATTTGTAGATTACTGATGTTCTGCTTGTGAGGTTATTGCAAGTGATTATGTATGCAGAACATGTATTTTTTATATGAGAGGCTATATATATATAAAGTTGCAGACAATTTACTTAAAAGTTCTTCCAAACAATTATGCATATAGAAAATATTTGTCTTGTATGAAATTACATAAATGATATATCCCCAAATATTAAATATTTTGACTCTAATATTAGTATAAATAATCACCACATGTAGAACATATGTTTCCTGTGAAATGTCTACATCTTCTTTGTTTGTACAATGTAACGCTAGTGCTAGTAACAAAACATGCTGCATTAATTTATTTTTGAGGAGAGGATTAATTTATTTTTGAGGAAAATTTGATTAATTTATTTTTGAGGAATTTTTTTAACATAACTTTAGTTATTATTCTGTTGTTTTAAGAAAAAATAATTACCTTAGGTATACAGCATTTCCTTTCAAAATATTACCAATGTTAAAAAGAAGCTCAAGTACTTATGCTTTCTTACATCTGCATTACTTTCCTTTATTGAATTTTAAAAGACATCTGTAAGTTACATGTGCATCGTAAAATACGTAGCTGGAAAAAAACTGGTATATTATACTTGGCCATAAATTAGCAATGTTCTAAAATTCCTCCTTTTTCCTAACAGTGTAATCTAAAGAGATTGCAATTGGATATGATTACAGCAAAAATGATATTGTGTTTCAATAAGCAATGCAAAATAAATATTCCTCAAATTTACAAAAAGATTGCAGATATAACTCAACAATGAACTTAATTCAGTTATCAGAAGTTATCCAAAATTAATTATTTCCAAGCTTAATTGTGTTGTTCACTAAAATTATAAAATTAACTTCTTTTAGGCATAAATGTTTTTTAATTTCATCTGCTACTGATCATTAACTGATATTATAGCTGTACAGGCATTTTGCCCAATTTCAAATAATTAAAACTTTTTGTATTAATCAATTACATTCCTTCATTAAAAATTAAAACTTAATACATTCCTTTTCATTAAATAGAAAAATTTAATTTTCCAAGTTTCCCTTCGACTAAAACATTTACTGTTACAGGCATTTAATAACATTTATTGTTATTTACAGACAGCTAGAAAGTAGGCTGAACACTAGCATTTGGCTCTAGATTCAAATCCCAGAGCATAAGTGCTTATGTGTAACATGAATATAAACCAGTTTTGCTTTAAAGTATCCCCTACAATCTTCCTTTTCTTGAACAGATGGCCTTCTCTTTATCATAATTCAAATAATCAATTCGAACATTCAATGTAGGTATGACTTCACAACTTAATCCAAATTAGACTGTAAAATTGAACAGAATCCCTTGTGTTCTATAACACATGATGAATATAGAAGAACCCTGTAAATACATTTTTGTCTGCTATGCTTAGTAAATTAAGAAAGGTATACTTAAGAATATAAAAACTGAAGATGAAGAATTCAAAGTATAATTGATATGTCAGTAGTAAAAAAAATTAATGAAAAATTGCAGAATGCATAATGGTTCTTTCAAATTTAAACTTCTCACCCTACACCCTTTACAAGCATAATGGAACTATTTTAGCTCTATAATCAAAATTTCCTCAGATTTCCTTCCTTTAACTGATGTCAAAAATAGGATAAGTACTGAAATATTCCTGTGGATGATTTAATTATTCTCAAAGTTTTCTAAATAGTTCAGTTCATTTATTAAAACAATTTAGACTAATGTTTTCATTACCATCATTTCAAACCAGCAGAAACTTTTTAATCTTTGCAAAAAATGCTTAAATCTTCGTTCAACAAAATGAAATGTTCAGATAGATTTTTATGCAATAAAAAATTCTGTAAGATAACATTTGCTCACACAAAATATTAACTTTGTATTTGTTCATAATAGTATTCAATGAAGCATTTCAGCGTAATACTCAACATACAGATTGCGTAAGGAAGCATTTCATTTTAGTGTAATATCCCATAATCACGCATTTTATTTTGAAAAATATTATATTCTGAAAATAGATACTGGAAGAAAAATACTGAATAATGCATCGTATTTCACTCATAATATATACAGCTAGTGTGAAGATCTATAATTAACATTCAATATAATTCCCAATAATGAATTTCATCATACGTAACTACATATTACTAGATTAGATTTAGTCGACAAAAACTATTACAGATAAAATTAAAGATTTATTTTTTTAGCAATTTAATGTGGAAATGAAAATAATACATTTAAGAGTATATATATATATATATATATCAGTGGTTCTCAATTTTTTATGCCACTGCTAGATCATTATTCCCCTCCGCTTTACCCAACTTGAAAAACGGATATACACTTATTTCGATTCAGATTATATTTTAACATTTTTATAAATTAAACAACAAAAAAAGTTAGAGAAAATGTTGATAAACTAACCAAAACTGGAATAAAAGTTGTTTTTACGCATAAACAAACTAAATAATTACCATATAAATAAAAGGCAGACCACATTCTCCCCTGGTTGAGAACCCGATATGTATAATACTTGGTGAGTTTTTCTTATATATTCACAGATAAATATTCCAGCAGTTAAATCAAATAGCAAAGGGGAAAAATTTGTTTTGTGAACCATTTATGCATGTATTTTTATATGCTGAATTACAAGTGAGTTTCATTTTATCATAGTAACTATATAACTTGTTTGCTGTTTCTTTCAAATTTTCTACCCATTTTATTGACATTTTTTTAAGTTCCTTTGATTTCAGAATCTTCTAACTACGAACTATCAGTTTTAAATTAATAATAGATTTTGTATATAAAACAGGCACTTATAGTTCCTTGATGTAAAATGAAAGAAATGAATAAAAGTCAGTTTTTACATTGCATGCCGTACAAAACACTTAATTTTGTTTCAAAAGCAAGACGTTTCCAAATCATCCATTGTTTCCTTCCCTTAAAAATCAGCATGATTTTCTAAACACTTACCTTTCTTTGAAAGGATTATTCCTTAAAATCATACTATTTCGAAGTTTTAATATCACATTACATAATCCCTTACTCACCAATATATTTTTCACCCCCCCAAAAGATCGACTTATCAAAGTACTAAGTAACTGATGAATCTTTAACATAATGTTTTGAACAATTTTAAACTGATTTTCATTACTTTCATTTAGAACTTAACAGTAGCATTTTAAAACGGAATAATACTATTGCAGATTTTGAACGCGAGTCTTTTGCACATATTTTCAAAAAGCTTTTTCATTTGTAAATATATCAAAAATCTTCTTTATTACATTAAGGGGACACTCTGAAAGAAAATTATTTATTCTAATACCCAGAACATAGAAACAAAAATAAGTTAATTTTTATTTGAATAAATAAAATATTTGATTTCTTGATTATTCTTCTCTTTCTTTTTAATTAATCACAGTTGTGAAGGAACAGTCCTCCTTTTACTATCCAATGCATGGTTCCTAAATAAAGAAAAAAATCACATTCTTTAAAAGTACATGATCATATATTCTAAATTTGTTATGTGACATTTCAATTCAGAATCTCTTCATAATAACTACACTTGTAAATATACTTACACATTTTGCAAATGATTTAAATCTCTTTTAAAAATTAAATAATTAAATTACAAAATAAGATTCATATGGGTCCTTTCATGAAATCATAATATGAGGTATAGATTGCATGTATCACGCGACTTTTGAAGAAAACGCAGTACAAATTTAATAATTAATTTTGAAGAAAGTAATTTGAGATCTATTAAATATTTAGTGGATTTATCTGTAATATAAAATAAATCGGTGAAGTAGTTATAATAATGATCAGAGTTTTTTTAAGAATAATTTCTTTAGAAATTGAAATGTTTTAAGGCAGCATTTCTCAATCTGTGAATCCTTGCTTGTCCTTGTGGTCCTCATAACTTTCCAAAACAAACAAAAAAAAAAATCTGAAAGGTTTTAGATTTTAAATTATGTCCAAAGGAGCGTTTTCTAAACATTCGTGTGTGTTACCTTTATTTATTAAATATCGTGTTCTTCGAATTTAAACCGTAAAATTCAGTTGAAGAGAAATATCGCAAAATAATTTTAAAATGAGCATATCTTTAAAATTTCCTATACGCAGTCTCGTGCGCTGGAGATAAAAATGTTTTTTCTGCAGAATGTTGCCATTGTTCGCTTTGAAATCCTTCAGTTTGCTAATCAAAAATTTTTTAAGGTTTTACAAAATATGAAATCGATAATAAAACAAATTCCAAATAGACGCTCATATTCGCAGGAGGATCACATTATTCTAAATTTGATGGCTCTGGGTACTGTTGTGTTATCGCAATGCAAGAAACATATACACATTTACGCAGATTCTTCATTATTTTATTTCTTTAAATATAATATTTGGTGGCAACAATTTGAAAAGTGAAACAACGCTTGTAGTGAATCGATGCAAAATGCTAAAACGAAATTAATAGTCCTTCTGGGTTAATTGCCCCTTTGGGCTAAAATAAATAAATTAAAAATTAAAAATTTATCTAAAAATTTCAGTTTAGAAATTACATATAATAATCATCTGCCACTTTTTTCTCTAACACTGACATTTTATGAAATTTATTATTGGTTACTCAACCTACAGACTTCTCCCTCAGTCTTAGCAATAAAAGGGATTTATAGTACTATGACTGTGGTACTTCTTATCATCATACATCCAAACATAGAGCCATGCAAAAATCAAAACTGATCCTTCTCATTATTAGAAACAAATATAAATTTTCTTCTATGAACTTAATACAATATAAAATATAACAAATTTTAATAGTGTATTAAAAATATAGGTGTACTAGTAATAACATATGATAAAAAATTGCTTTCGAAAGGAACAGAAAGGTGGTTCACAAAATATAATTTATAAACATAATCTCTATTTGAAAAAAAAGTTTGAGAAACACCGTGTTGTGATACCTAATCAAATAATATTAAACAGGAAAATTAAGTAAATTATGGGTTTATACTGGTAATTTCAGCTGTGTGCTTTAAGCTTAATGATCAACATTAAAAAATTCTCAAAATGTGTTAAATTTGATCAAAACTGCAGACTTAATATTTTAAATGTTCCTCTCATAGACATTTTAATACTTGTATTTTTTACACAGAGTGACATCTTTAGTTTTATAGATATTCAACTGTTTACTAATTACAATTACTTTTTGCAACAAGAACAAATGATACCTGATTGTATTAAATGGTACTTAAGACACTAACATAACACAGTTGCAAGAAAAATATTAGATACTGAAAGACAAGGTACAAAGTCACAATCCGAAAACTTATTGACTTTAACTGCATTAACATCTAACAGCGATATGATATACTTAGGTACAAATATACGGTGAAACCTCTATATAATCATCCATAATTCTGTAAAATTTTCATATTTAAGGAGGTGGTTACTTCACAAAGCATGATTTTCAAACATTTAACAATAAATTATTTTTTGAACACATTTTTAATGTAATAGGAGTTTCAAACATAATAAACAGAATAGGATATGAGGATAATTTTGAAAGTGATTCACATTAAAATATACGAAAAAGAGATTTTTAAATGAAAAAATAACGCAAAAGAATTATTCTTGAATACATGTGATCTCGGATATCGAAGAAATTTGGTGTGATATTAATTTGAATCTGAATATTCAAATTAATATATACAGCTGATGTATGATTACTTGATTTTCCATGATTTACATCAAGTGATATAACTATCACATATTAGCAAATGCATTTTATGAAATTCGCACTGAATTAACTTTACAATACGAAATTAATAGCTTTTCCATATGTAAATTTACATTTTAAGTACTAGAATTAATGCTGTAACATTTTATTATTATTTTACTTTTCAACAATCTGATGTAAACATAAAGAAAAGAAATAATAAAATTTAATCATACTCTTCTTTTCATATAGAATTTTTATTCCATAATGTACGTAGTACATCGCAGTTAAAAATATGTCCAAGTCATAGCATTTCGATTATTGTCTTTTGTTAATGCTGGTTATAATGTAATTTAATAGATGCATTATAAGTTAGTAAACAAGATTGTCCTGGATTAAAACTATCTTAACACAAAAAATAAAATCTACACTGAATACTTTTACAAATTACAAATGTGTAGTTGCTATCCGATTACATAATCATTTAGTTTATGCTACAGTAAAGTCATTTTCACGATTTTTTTTAAATAATTCATTCATTTTCTCTTTTCCGTTGAGATTAATAATAACATACATGGTGTAATAATGCTAAGAAAAATATTCTAACACAGTTCCCTTTGGGACTAATGATAACATGCATGCAATAATTGAGTTACGTCTGTCTATAGATAAAAAAATATGAAGCTTCTAACGCGATATGTTTTAAAACATACATAAATACTTAACAAGAGAAATTATTAGACTATACGCAGTTAGTATTTAACATAAATAAAAAATTTACTCTGTTTCCAAATAAGAGAAGTTTAATTGCATACACTTGCATAGACGTGCAAATTTGTACTTGTAATGAATATAAGTTGCTGTTGTTTTACTAAATGGTACATAAGCTTTGTAATTTGAACTAACAACAAAAGTTGAACACGGTTTATTTAGGTGTACTAGAACTAAAAGATAAACATTAATATAATTTAATTACAGATAGCGTAAAGAACATAGCAAATACATTACATAAAATGGTCGTCAAACACTGATTAGAGTTCGAACTACCTCGAAACAAGCTTCATCCATTTTTTTGCTGTGGCGCCATTAGACGCTCCCTGATTGGTCAGCTTCGTCTCCGCTTCTAAACCACGTGATCAGACGTTACGGACAGATTAAAAGCAAAACTTCTAAAAAAATTCCTGTAAGTTTACAGCTCATTGCGGTTCTGTATACGTTACAGGTATTTCTTTCGTAAGCGTTCGCAATTCTGTAACTATACACCACTTTTGCCTGTAAACGTCGGGTTTCGGTTTATTTATTTTTTTTTAACAGTGTACGTGCCCAGTTCAAACGCTCACCTCTGTGGCGGAAGGTAAGCGGGGAACACAATGCTGGTCGCTTAACATACAGACCTCCTTCATACAGCTTTCTAAGTACAGTCGTGGCTGATACTGTCCGTTCTGTAGCAGAAATACTCTGGCATCTGAGAGGAGATGGATTTGCAGTCCTATTACAACGTGCGCTAAATCGGAAATACCTGCATCCGCAGAAGAGATAACTCTTCGCCTACCCCTCGATAGGTCTTCGAGAAGACGGATCAGAAGTTAAAAATTAGTTCGACAAGCGTCTTCTCACGGAACGATCGACATTCAGCTATCTTGCATTGTCAGACTGTCGTTGATCTGCTTCTAATCGGCCTATGGCTCTGTTACGCAATTCTGCTGGCAAATGTTTGCCGCTAACTCATTTTTACACGTTGGCTATTTTGAAATTGTTTAATATAACGTTGTTTATTGAACAGTGACTCCCTCCCTCCTAAATAGCTGTATCCCATTTATGTATAACGATGGCAGCGCCATTCTTTTGATTAATGCTGCTTGATGCAGCTTGCTTTCATTTGTAACATATAGAAATTTTAAGAATTTCGAACTACTTTTAGCCAATTTATCGCGATTTTTCAGTTGCTAACTTTTGGAAACCGTTGTAATTACATGTCAACAGTAAGGTTCAAACTTCCCCTTTTATTAAGATCATTTGAAAAACTTATAAGATTATTGGAATTTTGAAAATGCAAATACGCTTTAAACCAAATAGTCATTAAAACAATACTCTAAAAATGGGCGGTCCCCGACTATGCTTAACTAAACTTTTAATTCCAAGAAAATGAAAGACTTTTCATAGAGATTGCTTTAAATATTAAAATCAAATCCAAGCCTACTTGGGCAAAAAAACTAAAAACCAATTAGAAACAAAATTGAAAAAATATTAGCAAATGTAAACTTACTTGAAATCATATGACGTCCTTCAAACGAAAATTTACTTAATTCTTCAGATGACCAAATTGTGTTTCTTGTAGAATTCATAGTTGCTCTGGAGAAGCAGAAAATGGTAGCTTTTGGAAAAAGTATGTGATAAGGTACAAAGTGTTCAACAGCAGAACTAAGTGTTTAAACATGTGTTCAAAAAATCCTGTCCTATTAAACTTTGTGTGCGGGGGTGTCAAATGTTGGGTGCGGTCGAAAAATTATTACAACGGAAAGCATGTTCGTCGACTCCAAAATGGCGGCGTTAAGAAACTTCTATAAGCTGCTTTTTTTTCTGTAAAATCTTAAAACGTGAAATTAGTACTGGCTCAAAGTTGAGGAAAAGGGAAAATATATGTTATGAAAGATATAAGTCTTCATGTAATTGAGGTATAAAACACCTTTGAAACTAAAAAGCCCCATTTTTTTAGTAAAAGCAAAAAAGTAAACGCAGTTAGTAAAAGTAGTTATAAATTTATAAAATAGTAGAAAGAAAGTATACATAATAATTGAAAGGGAAAAAATAAGACCTTTAGACCATATTTACATTAAATTTCTTATCGTAGTGATCCAACTACTACCTCAGATTAAGGTTTAAGTAATAATTGTCATATCACTATAGATGAGAAATTTAAAAAAGGTAGTTAATACCAGCTTTCTTTAGAGTTACAGAAATTTTGAATAGGGGTGTTTTATTCTCCAAGAGAATTTTGACTAAATAATTGATTTTTTTTTGTAAGTATTCGATAATATTTTATTGATAATAATCCTTTCTTTATTATTGGAAATACAGTATATTATTGAATTATGCAGCTCTTTTTTCTATAAGAGAAATGCAAATTTTTTTTTTTCATAAGACACTGAAATTTTTATTTGCTTTATTAAATTTGGTAATAGTAAATTGCTTTTTCAAATGCTAAAACTTCTGAAGTAAATCCATCTAAATTTTAATTCCTTTGAATCTTTCAATTTTATCAATATTCTTTTTGCTTTGTTCTAATATTTCATTTTTCCATTAAAAATTTATGATACTGTAATATATATATATATTTAAATGAAAATTGCAGTGACCATTGCTGGTTTCTAATGTCTTTTGTTTAATTTGTTTTTCCGTATATAATATTACAATTGTTTTTCATTCCGTTACATATTATTTGTTTATTTTTTTACTTAATGTTTGCAAATCGTTTATCAGTCTGCATTTATTACATACTTTTTCTGTTTCTGCAGATGAATTTTAGTCAAGTGCTTTTTTTCGCTGTTAGCCTGTCGAGGTTAGACAGCTAATGAATAATTTAATCTAATATTTTTAATTTAATCTGTTTAGCTTGGCCTTACTAAACTGTCCATTGATTTGCTCTGATAAAAGGCTATGTTTATTTTTCAGTTTCTCGGGATGCTAACCTCTTAATAAAGATGTCACGAGAACTGTAATACCTTTTTTTTTAATAACATTTTTATGATTATTTACGTTTAAGTGTTTTTTTTTCAGTTCTGTGCAGTATTTATTTTAGTAAAGCTTTAATTTTCATTATTCCTTAATTTTATCTTCGTATTTTACTCTTGCTGGTTTAAAAGTGAGACTAGATTTTTCAAATTATTGTTCTTCTATTTACCGTTAAATAACTGAAGCTTTCAGCGCGTCTTTCAGTTGTCAATTATCATTTGAAAATTTTTTTCATGCGTTTTTTGTCAACTTATTGATGTGCATCTGATATTTTGATAGTTCCTTTTTCAATTTCACTGAATTATTTTTATATTTACTTATGGAATTTAGTTAGGTACATCATCACCATTTTGTGTTTTCTCCTTTCTGTAGCCTATTGGGTGAGTTGTTTAATAAACTATTTAACTTCATTCAATTTAATAATTTCATTAAAAATTTGTTTTTACTTTCCTGAATTTTTCATTGAAAAGCTTAAACACATGGCTATTTGTTGCACTTCTTGTGGTACTGATCTCATGAAGAAGGTTTTATGAGAAATCTCAGATTTTGTTTCGCTTTAATTTTGCTTGGTTTTATTCTATTGTACTTTGCATTTTTATTTTGATTTTAGCTTTACTTTTCAGTATTATTATTTTTTTGCTCTTCCAAAAAGAATAAGAATTAATGCATTGAATTTAACAAAGCGTCTTGTGTTATATATGTGTGTGTGAAAATATACGTATTTTTAACTGTTTGACACTGGCTAACAATTTTTAATTAACTCATGTTTTGTTGCTTTAATGTAAGACAAAGAATTCTTGTCTCCTTATCTCCTCTTTTCCACAATTTTTTATTCTGCTCACGAGACGCATGCAGCTTTGAGTGATTTATATAAACAGTTGCCCTTTTAATCTGCTCCATAAACTAAGAAGCCATTTCTTCTGACACAGAGAGGTCAACTTTGCCACAATTAAATAATTGTAAAATTTTGATATTAGAAATCAGCTAGTTCTTAAATTTAAAACTGTGCGATAAATTTGCTGTTTTTCTGCACGTGTTTATGAGTCAATAAACGCTTACGAGTCCAAATAGAATTCACCGCAGTACAGTTACACTATGTAGTCTCCTCTTTAAAGAACATATGTATCCTTGTCGAAATAACATTGCTTCTTGAAGAGATGCGAGCTTTTACTCTTCGACAGCTCTTTCAATAAAACCAAGGCGAAAATAAAACGGAATTTTTCCTATTTTCATATTTGATTTTGGCGTGTGTCTTTCTTATGTTCAACTTTTCAGCATTTTTTAGTGTCAATAACTTGTTGTCAGTTGATAGATCAATAACATAACAATTATGTGATAATAATAGTAACATTTATCACATATTTCTTAACTGAGGAACTCGTTTAATTTTGTGTTATAAGTTTTCATTAATTTTTGTGTCATTGAGTTATTATTTTCTTTAATTTTAAAATAAATTATGTTGAAATAGTCGTGATTAATTCGCTTATTGAAGAAATAATCAAGGAAATAAAACCTTCAAGAATATTTTTTGATTGTGACAACTATTCAGCATTCAAGCAAAATGTTTTGGTAGATCGAAATACATAGAATAAGAAGTGTTTTACATATCAAGCATTAATATCTTTCACACAGCCACTTTTAAGACCATGTAATTACATCTGTGATAATTCAGAGTGATTTATGGAAACAGTGAAACTTTTTCACTAAAGCGTAGTGTATTAGTAATTGAAATTAAGCTAAGGATGTTAAATTTTATGCAACTGCATGAGCAAATTATACTGTGATTTCTGAAAGTATATAAAAATGTGCCTGATATTGTCTGTCACAAGTTCCTAGACCTTATTTTCTTGCTGTCGTTCGTTACAATCTCTTGCTAATGCAGGCACTTGAAATTTGAGCGTAGGCTTTGATATATTTAACCCAAACGTACAATCATTCCACGTTTCTTTTAGATAAACACATTCACATAAGCGAAGACATTTCATCAACGGCTTATCTTCTGTAAGTATTTTGAGTTAAATGAAGACGATCCGCAGCAAACGAAAGGCGCGAAAGCCGTTTATCTGCTTCCGTTCTCTTAGAAGACAGATCAAGTTTCCCAGTAACCTTACAAATTGATAAAAACGCTGGGTTTCGAATTCATGGCTGAAATATATGTGTCTCTCTGCCTGTTTCTAAACTTCTGACCATACGAAATCTTAATTAGGTCAGTTTCGAAGCAAAGAGATTTGTACATTTAGAGGTTTAAATATAAATAGAAATAACGCATTATTATTATAAAGTTTAACAAACACCATGTAAGCATTTAAGAAGTGATAATATTTTCCCTTCAGTATGATCTCGATTAAAGGACAAAGTGGCACGTAAAAAAGTGTAGAAATTGATGGAAAGTTTCAACTACAATAGCAAGCCATTTGGCGTGAAATTTAATAACCGAAATATCCAATTATAAGAACAGTCCACTTTGAGAGTCAAATTTCAAATCAAAGCAATTTGAAAGAGCTGCAGTAATGACTATTAGAATGCGATAATACATACCAAAAATGAAAAACGGCGTTGCCAAACTCTGTCACATAAAGTTCTTATGTTTTTTCTAAAGCCGATGTGAGCTTCTTTCTTTGTTAGCCGAAATTTTTGTCTGATGATTGACCTATAAATAAAACTCTTGGCAAGTTTTAATAGGTCTTTTATCAAAAAATTATTCAACATTGAACGAAAAATGAAGAACAGTTTTTAATAATTAATAATGGACTTATATTCAGAATGTTGATAAAAGCATTATTAAGAATTTTATAATTTAAATAGCGTTTGAGATATTTAAAACTGCTGTTTAAAGAATATTCGCTATTGAATATTAAATTCATTCATCTATGCGTGACTTAAGGATTTTTATTTATTACTCAAGCATCATGAATTGAGTAAGTGTTTTTTTTTTCTCAGGAAAGAAACTTCTTAAAAACTTCTTCTTTCTTAAGAAAACTTATAGTTAGGCATTAAACTACTAAAAAAAGAGTGAGGGATGATACAATGAGATCTTACCTTGAACAGTCTTTGAAAACGATTGGAACTCTTAACTTCTTAACTGAAGGTTCATCAATTTCATATGTTATCCAGAGATCATTATCTACTAACA
>KK116519.1:1205754-1220874 GCA_000611955.2 Stegodyphus mimosarum | reverse complement strand
ATTATACATCACGTCATTTGTCAAAATGTGTCTCGTTGGAATTAAGATGCAATCATTGTTCGAAGATCAAAATTTAGGCTCATGGCATCCTGACGTTAAAAATATTACTGGTTATCCCTAACGCTTCTAGTTATGAATTTTGGAGACGCTGACCTCTTTATATTATCTCATTGAATTTTTAAAGCATCATGAATAATTCTTATAAAGTATTCAGCTAGAAGATTGGCAGAAGGAATAAAAAAGAAAGTTAAAGTTACAAACTGGAAAGAGAAAACTTAATCTTAGAAGACTTACTTAGATTCTCATAAATCTGTAGTTTACAATTAGCTTGAAAGATATACTATGTTGAACTATAAAATAAAGTATATAAATTAAGTATGCCAGAGGAGTGTACTTCAAATAAAAAGAAGAATAAAAGGCTTAAACAGAAAGCTGTGAAATTATCAAAATTTAGAGATTCTGTCTTTCAGCTGCATGGCTGATAATTCATGGTAGCAAAAAATGTTTTAGAAAGTGATATTCAATACCAGATTACAGTTAACTGAAAAGGGAAATCTCAGATACTCCAAAGTTAATCCAAAGTGTACTTTTTAGAAAGGATACAGTGCAAAGTCGTTTTTTCTTTTTTTGCTTGCTCCTTAAATAAATATACAATATTGACGTGTGCCTGTTTCTGATTTTGTTTAATATTCTTATTCTTTGATAAATGCAGCAAATTATTGCTTTTTGTAATGTGCGTTGAAAAGCCCCGCTCTGAAGTATCCTTCTAAAATTTTAGCACGTACATCGGTGCTTCATATGCTGAAACAAATTACTGAGCTTTTTAAAATTTAGCTCTTAAATTAAACCTTGTGAAACTGAAACTGGTATAAAAGCATTTGGCTAAGTACCTTTTGCTCCATTTATTCACTCATTCCAGAATCATGTGCTTCATGAAAATATTGTTTTAATCCGAAATTCTGCGTTAGGTTATTTGAACACAGCAAAGTTCACGAAGAATATGTGCCTGATCTAAATTACACATGGAAAAAACCATGAAAACGCAGGTTAGCCTGGAATCGAACCCAGGTTTGGCCAGGTTTACCGCTTTGCCGCTGGTGGGCGTTTCACGTAAGTAAAACGACAAAACAAGGTATACCGTTCGCCTAGAATCGAACTCATGTCGAACTACCAGTATTCAGAGTCTTTACCCCTCGGCCGGTGGTGGGCCAAACGGAAGTTAGGAACAAGACCTAGATAGAGATGCCCTCATGGAGAACTTTTTGAAGGAAACTTGGCTCGTACCTAAGTTACATTGGCGAAAACACTAAAAGTCCATGTCGCCGGGTTCGAACTTGGCGCGAATAACCAGTATTTAGAGACTTTACTCCTCGGTACTTAGTGAGGGCAGAAAATTCTACGTATGTATAACGCTATAATATTTTGAAGCGGCAGAGCGGTAATATTGCGGAACACTGGTAGTTCCAACCCTGGGTCGATTCCAGGCGAACGATCTGCATGCATGAGTGTTTTCGTGGTTTCCTCCCTTCTGTAATGTTCGTCTACTAGCCATGTGTGTACTAGCCAGTTTCCCTCAGAAATTCCTCCAATCCCTCATCTTAGGCAGATGGCCGTAGTGCGCATTGCCATAATGAATTAAACCAAACCAGACAATAATTTGAATTCTTTATTAGCTTCAAATCATTGATATACTCGAAATCAATACTATTAACGCAATAAAATTAAAAAAATCAACGTAAACGTCGCCCTCTTTCTCCCATTTTTTTTTTTTTTTCCATCGAACATATATAGGAATATCTTGTGAAATAAATTATAAGCTGTAATTGTAGAAGCACGCAGACATTTAAAATTAAACGTATGCTTGTCAAACAACTCATGGCAATTAGTTTTCATCCATTTATTTGATAAAATGTTTCATGTAAACCGACATACGATCTCTAAAGAAATCATGCGTTACAAAATAATTATCAGTTAAGATTTTCTTTTAAACAACTAAGAAATATATTTACATTCGACAGAATATCCTTAAGCTAAGAAAGAACAGGAAAATATGAAATATACTTGAGGATTATAACAACTACGTGAAGAGAAATGAATGGAGCTTTTTTGACTTTTTTCTTTTTTAAAGGAACAGAGGATTTTAGCAAGCGTTTTTAAGTTGCTGAAATTCTTAACAACAAAGAATAAACCTTTGATGTGAATAGGATTTTAACTGGCAGTTATTAACTAGTTGTTATAACAAAAACTTATAAAATAACCAATTTGTCGAGCAGAAAATTATGACAGCATGTCGAATGGGAATATATTGTTTGCACTCGCTAAAACATCTGACATGGAGTTTTATTGTCAAGGTATCATTATTAGACTATATATTTGCCTGTTCCATTATTAGACTTGAACATTGCCTTCAATAATATCATGGCAAAAAAAGACTTAGTTTTTTATTAATTAGCACTTCAAAAATATATTGGCTCTGAACTAAATGTTTTATGCTTGCATTTTACTTTTACATAATAACAAGTCGGAAACCAACAATAACATACTTAGAAATAAGGAATATGTTAACAAAAGACCTAATAAACAGGCGGAAAGTAGAAAATAAATATGAAGACTTCTTTGTTTCTAATTCGAGTTTTATTTTAATATTAGAATAGTAGAGAAAAGTCGTGTGAGCATTTATGTCGGAAAGAAGGAAACTGCTTCTAGACTTTTCAGGGTAAGTGTTGCTAATTTTTAACTCCTGTTAAAACTTCCACTTCTCAAATGCGTATCATATCGGAACAGACGAGAAAGATTGCCCTCAGTGCCTTCCAGTTACTGCAACATTCCTGTATCGGATAAGTTAAAGAGGGCAGATTCTTTTGCCGATGTCGTCGTTCAACTTTTGATACCATATCCTAAATGCACAAAACCACAATTAGCTTTTTTTTTTTTTTTTTTTTTTTTTTTTTTTTTTTTTTTAGCACAGGGAATGAAAAGCATTATAGAACGACTGTGGATAGAAAGTAATCCATTTTTGATGTATTACTGTGGGTCGCATTAGTATCATGTATGTCTGTTCAATGTCAACGTATCACGACATTGCATTTTAAACGTAAGCTCTGAAATACATGTCTGTAATGTATTATTCCGCTCGATTCACCTGTAACTTGAGATCTATTCCTGTTTAATAGCTATAAAATTGAAACCAAATGATAAATTACTTTGTCTCAGAGATCATGTGAGGGTCAAAGTCACTTTTACGATAAATATATTTGACTATTCCTTGTAAAAAAATCTGACTCTAAAAGTGTTTTCCATTTTACAAAAGCACATCGTATTTCGGAGATTTACAGCGAAATATTGTTGTTTCATTTCGGTAATGCAAATGCTCTAGAAAACGTTGCATCGGTAATACATGAGCATTAGCAACCGAGTGATTATTTCAAAAACGTTGTTGTTTTTTGGACCAATTATGCGAGTTAACTGCAACTTTCAGACTTGGATATAAACAAGAATTCAAAAGTATTCCATATGAAGCGATGAATTCAAATCACCTTTTAGAGTGTTCCTGTAAAAAATGTCCAACGAAAGGTAAACATATTCAAAGCTGTGACTATCATTCTGTTTAGCTTGGATTGAAGTAAAACCAGACATAATTAAAATTCGTTTCATCAAAGGAAGATATTTAAATCGAGGCCTATATTTTTATAGTTGCTTAAGTTGTGAGTAAAAGACGATGACCGTCTGGATCCCCTGATTTGTAGTATATGAATTCTTACAAGAGCACTTAAGGGTCACGTGTAATACAATAACCCTCTACCCGTTCACAAAATGAGTGTTAACAGTACAACAGCAGTTGCAAACATTATTTAGTGTCAACTTCGCGAAGCATTTCAAAATGAGCTGATTTAGCCTACATGGGCACAGTCATTTCTGGCAACATTTACACACGCCTCACAGCAGGGGAAAAAAAAAGTTCTATATCTCCCGTTCTACTGGACCGATAGTCGAATTTAATTTGCGTTTTCCATGTCTCGAAAGAGCGACTTAGGATACATATTAGATTTATATACAGCACTGTTTTAACACAGGTATTTTGACACAAAATCGGACTTTTTCTGAAATAACATACCATTGTTTTTCGATATTTCGATTATACGACTAAATTTTTGTCTAGATATTAAATTTTGTAATTTTTTGTGAGAAATTTAAAAATTTATCTTGGCGCATTTTTTTCAGTTTCGCCAAAAATAATTCACTTTGCGAACTTCTTAATTTATAGCAACCTATTTTGCTTTCCTTTTTACTAGAAGTAAACAGGAAGTATTGTAATCGCGAAAAATTTCGGGTATCATATTTCAATGAAAATACCTATTTTGACCACTATCGAATGCAATTTAACGATGTTTTTGAGTGGCATTCGTACGTAAGAACAGAATAAAGGACTCTTTTCCCCAAAAAAATTTTATAAAACTGATTTAAAATTGATTCTGAAGAGATTTCTTCGTCACGTCTGTGTGTATGTACGTACGTTCGAACGTATGTATGTATCTCGTGTAACTTAAAAAGGAGTAGCCTCAAAACGTTGGAATTTTGTATGTAGGAATGCTATATCATGTAGTTATATATATATATATATATACACTCTGTTACTCGGCTTAGTGAGCTCAGTTTTTTTATTCTTATATATTGCTAAATTGTACATTTTTTGCTTTAAAAATGGTTGAATTATGTTGTTCTTATCTTCCGATTAAGGTTTTTATGCCTTTAGTATATCTGCGTGGAAGATTTGTAGAATTATCAACAATTTAAAAGTTAGTTAAGTGCGGCTAAGCCTAATCATTTTTCTCGTGGCGGTTATATTTGTTTAGGTTTGGAACTTCGGAGATTATTGGATTTGTTGCCAATGTAGAGAAACTAAGCTTCGCAAGAACAAAGATAACGCCTTCTTTTATTATTGCGAATTAAATCGTGCTTAATCCATTCTGGAATTTATTCGAGAAAATAAGTGTTTAAGATTTACATCGTAATTTGTAATACAGATAATTTGAGTTTTTATGTATTTTTGTTGCCGCGATGTTAGAACTGAATTAATTGAATGAGAAATACTGAATCGTCTGTGAAAAACCGCTTCTTTTGTTTGTTTGTTTAATTTCTTTTGCACATCGTTTTAGCTTTATTATAGTATTTGAATAGAGCATGTGGCAACGATTAAGTAATTCTCCAGATGATATACATAAATTTTGTTCATTCTGATGAGTTATAAAATGGATGAGATGGAACGCTGTTAAGTGAAGCTAGCGCCAGGGTGTCGCAGTAGTAAGCAAATATAGTGAATTTTAATGAGTACATTTATTCTATTGTGGTTTATGCGCTGTCGATGAAGTAGATTTAATTCAATCCAATAAGTTCAAATGAAATGTAAAATGGGTATAATTTAATATTCCGTATAAGGAAGTCATGTGGTGTACAAATTAGATTTTTTCATTGTACACGAGGGTAAAAGAGGTCACCGTTCATACTTTTAAATAATTTTAACAAAGTGCGTAAACCACATTTGGCATTATTTTCGCTTATAACAAAAATGTCAAATTTCAAAACGTGTCAATATGTAAATTCGTGTATACCTTAGGAAGTTTTGAATAAAAAAAACTCCAAGGTTTTTGCAGGTTTGCTAAGAAATACATCTAGTTTAAGATGACTGCAAAAATTTATGTGTTCAATTAAAAATTTTTTTGAAAAATTTATAAAAATTATTTTAAAATACAAATTTAAAAAATAAATCACGAAAAATGGGCGAATTTTATTTGGAATAAACCTAAATTTCGAAATGTGAAAGGACGAATTTGACAAGCTTAATAAAAAAGAGACATTAATAAATATATACCAAATTCAATTAACAGGGAGGAGTTAAAATTTTGAGAGTTAATTTTTGAAAAACTGCTCGTGCGATTTTTACAAAACTTGGTAGTTTGGCATAATTTGAGTCGTAGAATAGAAACATGGAAAAAATTGATTTGTTTGTTCATAAAATGTCCGATTTTGTGTCAAAATACCTATGTTAGAACAATGCTATATATAAATCTATCATATAACCTAAGTCGCGCTTTCGAGACAAGGAAAACGCAAGTTAAATTTCCACAATCGGTCCAGTAGAAAGTAAAATATAAAACTCCCCCCCCCCTTTTTTTTTTCAAGGTGTACGTCTACGTAATGTATACAGTAATAAAAGCACTGTTGTACCTGAAATTTGATCTGGGTATAATTTTATTTTGGACACCCAGTAAATGAAGGGGATTTTCGTCTAATGGGATGGAGAAGAGATAAGGTGGACTGAATTAAGACTTTCAGAGGCCCTAACAAAAGATTTTGGTGCTAACATGCGTTAGTATTTCTTCTTCCTATTTAGAACACGCAGAATTTCAGTTCCACTAAGAATATGATTATTTATAATGATTTTAAATGGATCTTAAATAATAACTATCAATCTACTTAGGTCTTGTATTTAAACTTGAGAGTATTTGAGTAAGCTTAAACCTATTTAGCTATATAACTTGCATTTGTTTAACCTTCCCTTGCTCTAACGAATATTTCTTTTCGCATTAAACAGAAGTGAAACTAAACTTTAATAATACAAATAAGAGGTAAAGTTCAATTAAAATATTTATTCATAATTACGCCTTGTAGCATAACTAAAAACTGCAAATACTAGCCATCGTTACTTGCGGGATTTCTGTAGCTCAAATGTTTAAATAAATGCAATATAAAAGCAACATTCAACTACTAATAAGTCGACTTCAGCTAACGAGGACCCCAGCGTTACATGCTAACAGATAAAAAATGCAGTCCTTTGTTTTCTACCTATAATCTTTTTGACGCTATCGTAGACGTAGGATTTTGTTTTCCACGTACTGTTGTTTACTGTTTCGATTGAGAGAGTCACCACATGTGTTCACTCTGCTGTGCTCTCAAAGACATATGAAAAATTTCTTACCATCTGCTCCAACATTATTTTTTATTCCGGATGCAGATATTGCAAGTCCAAAGCTTGCAACGCTACCTCTAGCCGACAATTTGCCCATATTATCGACAATTTGTCCGATAATTTATCTAGCCAACAATTTGTATCATTTCTTCTCAAAAATTAATGTGCGCGCTAGATGATTTTAAGAAATCCAATCCCCAAAATAATGATGCCTGTAAATTTCTCACTGCAGCAGTAGCAACAACAACAAAGCACTTTCTGCTGCTCATTTTTAACCTGCACCTTAAAAGTCACTCTGCCTGCGCATTCACGTGATTTGCCTGCGATGTTATCACCTTGGTTCCTGTAGCATCGAACAGTTCATGTGAGAAGTTATGTAAGCCAGACTTCAAATGACAAGTTTTAGAAAGTTTAAAAATAACTTTTTTATTGAATTTTTTTTTAATTAAAAGAAGGCACTGTTCGTGCTACAGATGAACCTCTGCTACTTCTGGAATTTGAAATAACTTAAGAGGACGTTAAATTCAAATTTAGATAACGTATCTGAGACATATCTATCACAAAATAGACTACTTAAGCTGGTTCAAGTAATTAATGGCGGGTATTTAAACATCGGCCAGCAAGATGGCTAAAGTCGGATGAATCTTTGGCAGAAGTGGCGATAGTACATGGCAAGGCTATCATAAGTTTTAACTCCAAAACATTTAAACCCTTGGCTAAAATACACAACAATCAAATCGCGTTCTGGGAAGGACTACGGAAAGAAGAAGTTTAAAATAAAGGTTCAAATCATAATAACTGGTTAATTATCATAAATACTACATATTGGTTTACAATACCAGATAGTTTATATTAACCCAATAAATACGTCATGCACATTTCCCCATCTGTAGCAATAGCACGTCATCTTACGGCAATAAGATGTCACTGCGTATCAGTTGCCAAATATTTACATTATAACTGCTAATAGAAAAGCGCATGTGTACTGTAAAATCATTGCTTACTGTAAAATCATAACAAGTCCTTCTCTGAGAACAAGGTAAATATAGTGGGCACATTTATATCTATTCTCTCTTCAAGTTGAGAATTCATGCCTTATTCTGTGCAACTACAATCGGTTACTTCTTGTTAGCTTTTGATATATGCTGTAACTTTTCCTTCTGTTTTCCTTTTTTCTTTTGTGTGCTTCAGGAGCGCTTTTTTCCTTTTTTTAAAAAAAATTATTGAAGGAAACGCTATCTTTTTTTTGAGTATGAACTGCTCAGACAAAGAGGAATTAACTTCGTCATTCAATTTAGTCGAATGAGGCACATTTTATAGTTTGTTTAACTGAAAAGTTATTCTTTTTCAGTACAGTGTTACCTCGGTATACATTCTCTTAAAAGAAGTCCAACTTGTTATGCATTTGTTATATGTTTGGACGCGAAAATTTTTGGTTCATACATGGTATTTGTTTGGAATATGACTCAAGTTCGATGAGTCATGACTGTGCGCACTACCCATATTTACTTCTTTCAAGACAATGCTACAACTGCCGACAACTGTTACTATTATTCAGTACTGCTACTATTATTCAGTACGCCTATTACTATTATTGAGTAAACAATCCGCATAGTAACTCTGAATTTTCACGTGATTTTGTATTTTTCTGGTAAAATGTTTGTAAATTCATTAAACGAATTTTAAGCAAGTTAATGAGAAGCGTCAAGTAACAAGAAAATGATTAGGATTACCATGGAGGTGAAAAAAGAGATTGTTCAAAAGTATAAAGATGGCATGCGTATCCGGGACTTGGCATTACATACCATATGCCGAGAAAGACGGTATCTACGATTGTGAAAAACAAAGGCGCTATTAAAGCAGCTGACGTAAACTTGACGATGCAAAACCAGATCCAAATACCTGGTTATACACAACCAGGTCCAGATTTTTAAAAAAAAAAAAAAAAAAAAAAAAGAGAGAGATAAATAAATTTGGTAAATTTTCATGTGTGTACAGTATCTATTTCCTCCGCTGCATTTGTATTTTAGTATTAAACAGTGTTATAATAATAACAATAGGACTTTTTCTTTTGTAAGGACAAATTAATTACTTTCCTTTTATTTCTCATTGGAAAAGTTCGTTTGCTATACATCCAGTTTGGTGAAAGACCAAAGATATGGAACAGATTAACGATATGTACCGAGGTACCACTGTATATAGTGTTTGCTGAATGAAACAAGGTAAACAAAGAAATACAATTCTTTCACTTGCATTAAATGTATATTTAGTCAACAGCGGAAAAAAAGCAACTAGTTACAGCAAAACCACCGTTTATGAATTTAATTCGATCCTGAAGGCCATTCATCACCCGAATGTTAATAAACTGAATCAGTTTTCCCCACGGAAATTATGTAAAATGCGCTAATTCTTGGATCACAGGCGATTGTTTATTTAAAATTTACAGCAGTAGTTTGCACATAAGTTCGCAGTATAAACCAATAGAAATCACTTAAATAGAAAAGAAAAAGATTTGGAATATTAGACAGATAAAAGAGATCAAATTTTAATTTTACTGCATCTGTACGAAAAAGAGTGGACGCCACACTTGAAAAACATTGAGGAATATGTTACCGTTTGGCTGAGCCGTCTGTTTTCATAAAACATTAGGTCACTAACTGTTCTTAGAAGGTATCTCTGTTATTTTTTTCTTTATCTTTAAGCACCATTCGTCTGGTTTGGCAATCGTCGTCCAGCCGGTATAGTGGTTATAGACGCTGACTGCCGTATCGATGGGTTTTGGTCTGAATCCCAGAGAAGGCATTGATTTTTGTAAGTGTATAATAAGGTTTCGGCAAGGAGGCACCACTGAATATCAAATGTTGCCGACTTGAGTGTTCGTAATTCGAGACACCGATCATCTTCCCAGAGGTGTCTTCTTCAGATAATTTGCTCGTGAGCCAAATTGCTCATGAAGTGATAAGCCGATGGTCCACTGTATAAGAATATTTCGATTATGCGAATGAATTACAGTATCACTTAATCCGGGTAACTGGAGTTCTGTTGTACGTGAACTCCTCACGATATGAGCAACTAATCTCTTTAATTTGCTATCCAAGATGGTATGAGGAGTAGATGAAGCTCGAATTCGAGGTCCAAATTGAAAACACGGATGTTCCTGATATCTTTATCTCTCGCGGCCCTTATAGATACAGTAACTGGGTACATCGTGTAGAGCATCCTGGACTACCTTCCCACTGATGGTACAGTGAAGTGCCGATGTATTCGGCCCTTCTCCGGCGAATGCCTAATCGGTAAGAAGCTTGCAAATGGGAAAACTGCGCTAGGTGGTTCCGCCGCTCCATCATAAAAATATTACAGAATTTTTTTTAATTAATGGAATGATTTTTCTTATTCCCATGTGTACGGGGCAAAAGGGATTCCATTGCCACACATGACAAAAGAGGAAACGAACAAAGAACAGTACAATTATGAAAATGAGGCTATATTATTAAAAACGTTAAATATTTAGAACGAATTTGTATAGTATAAACGCTTATTGAAGAAAATTTTCAGATGGAAATGAACTTGTACAGAAAAGGCGAATGTGTAAGATATTTCTTTAAACACAGAACTAAAATATTTAAATGTTTTCATCGTTATACATTCAGAAAGGTACAAAAACATGACTTTGAAAATGCATTAAGTCACAGAGTTTGACTTGCTTTGGTAACATAAACTAGTATCAAACCCCCAACAGGTTTGAAGAAAATTATTGTTTGGTTACTGCAGACACTTGAGAAGATTAAAATAACCTTCTTACTGAATCAGAACTTGAACAAGAATGCACTTCTCGTTCTTGATAAGTTAGCCATCACTTGTGACGTAACTTAAAGTAACAGTCAAATTCAAAAGTTAAATTAAGCCTAGTAGTCAAAGACTACACAATTGATTTTACATTCTAAATTGGCTCAGTTTCTCACTCGCGTAATAAGTAAATCTCGGAAGCAATACTCGGCAAAACCGAATAATTACAATCTTAACAGGGCAGCCAAACCTAGTAACTTGGCCTCGAGAGACAGAAACACGCTATGCCTTACAATCCCAAAACCTCAACTTATATATTCTCTAACTAATTTACATTCCTGATGAGGAAATTGAAAATAGAAGCGATATTAAATAGGGTGAAATTATAAATAACTGATTATTGCAAAACATTAATAAGCATAGAAAGTAATATTTTTAGAGGTGGAAAAAAAAAAGATAATATGAGCCGTTTCTTCTTATCCGGAAGTCCAACTGAAGGAAAATCCCTCTTAGAAATTCTTAAGAATAGAAATGCATCTTTATTTTAATCTACATTAATAGAAATGTTTTTAGTTTGACAATTATTTTACACGTTCCAACATATTTAAAAGTGGCGGTATGTTTAGAACAAACTAACGACCAACATGAATCTCTGTTGTAGAAACACACACACTGAAGAAATAAATTGCAAAAGTAAATTATTGTTATGTGTCAAACAAAGGTTATACTTTCAAATAAGCTCCTTCATACTTGCATATCTCTTCATTGGCACATAGCAACTTTACGCTTGCAATTTATTTCTATCCCTTACTCTCAAATTTAATTGCAAATTTTAGCTCAACTGGTTCATAATTTATTGCTTTTGATTAAAATATTACTTTTTATTATTATTCTTATGTTTTATTCATTTTTACTACATATTTTACAAATTTACAAATGAATTCCTAATCTTGCCTGAACTATGCTAATATCGTTGTCATCTCAAGTTACTTTTCTCCCTCTTCTGCTACTACTCAAAACTGATTAATTTTAAGTTTTAAGATTGGTATGCATTTTAAAAATATTTTTCAAACCGTATTGATTTAATCTGTCACTCTGCAGTAATTTTGCCAAATTTTAAGCAATAATTAATTTTTTGTAATGTACTCACATGATATAATCGTGCAGATTAAACATTTAGTACTCAAATATTCAAAATAATATCGAAATTCGTGACATAATTAAGACATAATTAAGAAATAATAAAATTTTGAAGAAAATCTGTACATTATGAACAAATTTTTAAAAAAATAATTTGCTAAACTTGAATTTTTTAATAATAAATGAACGATCAATGATTAAACTAAAACATTAATATGTTATTAGTGTTGTTCTCTTTAAGTTTTATCCTTAAAAATAAAGTTTACTAAGTGAAGGGGTTTTATTCAAAGAATTGAACTGCCGCAACGATCCAATCGAAAATAAATTCACTTAAATGCTTAGCACCTGTATTGTAAAAAAAAAGTATAAAAATCTTTGTTCCACATATTTTCAATCAGCCCTTTTGTTAGGAAATTTTAAAGCGAAGACAAAAACAGTATATTCTATTAATTTTTATATTTATGACATTTCTGTTTGTTATCAAGATTATGATTAATGTTTAAAAAGGAAGATATCACTTTGGTAAGGCTTTTGTTAATGCACCTTTTGCATGAAGAAACGTAATCACTTCCACATAACTCAGGTTAACTATTTTAAAACAGCAGTTAAGAGCTTTTATTCTAGTGGTGCAAAACTTAAAAAAGAAAATTTCCTTTCAGGAAGAAAAATGAGTTTGTCAAGTCATTTGTACTGTTTAAGACAATTTAAGAGCCATAAAGAGAAGATAAGAGTTTTCCTCTTTCTAACGTTTGTTTCAATGGTCCGCTGATGTTATCTGAAACAACTTGGGTGTTCCACAAAACTGTCACGTAGATTTCACAGGCAAGAGAAGTAAAGGAAATAGCAGAAACACCGGGAATGGAACTGGAATTGAAATTTAAAATATAAAAAGTAAATGTTGCTGTTTAGCGTATACATTTATGAAAAGGTGAATACACATTCTTCGTCGTAAAATAGTATTTTAAGATTAAAATGTTTCTGATTTGACGAAACCGATTTCACATGCTTAAATAGCTCGGCTTTAAAATGCTTCTCAAGACATTGATACAAAGTGGTCTTTCTTGTCAAATTTAATTTATTTCATTTGAGTGAGACATTTTAGATTTACTGAGATTTTGCGTTAGTAAAATAACATAGCATTTTATAAAATCCTGTTTTCTAAAAAATAGTTCTGAAGTGCTTCAGATTAGAAAATAATTTTGTCGTCTTTTCTAGAAATTTAATGATTTTTTTCTTTCAAGCCATTTTCGATTGTTAAAAATTAATTATTAAGCATGAAATAAAAGCTTAGTACATTTAAAGTAGAGTAATTTAAATTTCTTTTATAGTCAGTTGGAATGCGGAAATTTGCTTCGTTACCATATTCTGCGAAAACAGCACCAAATACAACAGAAAGTTCAAAAATGGGTATTTGAAATAAAACTCAACAAACTTAATAAGAGCATCAGAGTTTATTTAAAACGGTAGCCCGAAATTCTATCAAGAAACTCGTCTTCTCGATTTCATTTACTAAAACCATCTCTACTTAATTTATGTTGCAAGCAACTGAAATTTTGTCTTCAAAGAGAGCCTAATTAATATGAAATACTGAAAATATTTGTTTTTCCCATGTCACAATTTTAGAGGTGCATAAAATGAAGTCCCGAAAATTATTATTTTCAAAAAGGAAGCAAAAAATAACTTATATTTCATTCTATCCAGATTCATGTTTTATGCATATAAACTAATAAAACATCTGTTTTAATTTCAGATATTATAAATAAATATCAAAAAGGAATTTTTTTGTGTCTACAGCACACAAAAAGTAATAATACTATTTTTATTAATAATAATAATTATTAGTAATAATAATAAGTCTCATTTTAGTAGTATAACTAATAAAGGTAGCTTCATTCGTAAGTGCAATGTTTGGTTTACAGCAAAATAGTTTCATATTATTATGATCACTGGCGTGTAGTCAAAGATTTTTCTGTCAGTATTTTTGTAAGATACTTCATTTTGTTGATGAGGTTTTTGTAACTGCATCAATGGTAATGGTTATTAATTTAGGCATTAATTCGGCTTTAAATCATCTGGGACTATAACGACCTGAAATTAAAAAATAAATGATAGTAGTTATTTAACTACATCTTTTGTTAAGTAGTACTTCTGATTTTTAAAGCGCCATTCATCTCTCTGATACGCTATATTTCATCACAAAGTATAAGCTGTTCTTAAAATATTAAAAATGTCTGTTTAGTTAGATTGGTTATTCCTTTGCTAAAGAGATTTAGAGCTAACTGAAATATTTTTTTAAAACTTACTTATTCATCTCTGCAAAAATTCCTGCCTTCTATTTTAAATTTATTTGGGGCATAAACTACATAGGTTTAATATAGTTACAAAAAGAGGTTTCAGAAATATCAAGTCTTTTCGTGTATATGAGTTTCCATTATTAAAGGATATATTCACGAAGCCTATCTATACTTGGTTACTGAACACTAAATAACATTCAAATAATTCACTGCCGAAATAGAAAAACTCGGAGAGGAGAAGGTAATTACATATCTTAAATTTCGGTATCAGATCAAGTTGAATTATATTTGAACACCAAACCTTAAGTAATAAGAATCAAGATAAGATTATTATGGCTTACTTTTATATTAATGTAAGCGTACGTATAAGCGTATAAGGTATTTTTCTAAATTTACACTCGTGGGCAAAAATTAAGGACGAAGTCGAAAAATTAGCATGTCAGCTGAACGAAGAGGCAGAGCGGACAGAAAGACCAATCACGAGATTAAGGTAAGGTGATGTACGGTAGCACATGCGCAGATATGCAGGTAGACGTAATGGGGGAGTGTCTGAGTAGTATAAAGCATGTTGTCGCTGTAAGATCAGTATTTCTGGCAAAGAGATTGCACGCCGTATAGCAGCTAAAATCACACCGAGTTGCTGCTTCAGCGAGAAATGGCGAATAATCAATCTGTTAGACGACATCTGGATGCTTTTACCCGAGGTCGAATCATTGGGAAGCTGGAGGAAGGCCGCAGTGTGACAAGTGTGGCTGCAGAGTTCGGAATTGCTCACAGCATCGTTTCACGACTTTGGAGACAATTTCAAACTACAGGAACAGCTATCCGGGGGTTTAGTAGTGGTCGTCCACGAGGAACCACACCCGCAGATGACCGGTATATTGCCTTACAGGCCAGAAGAAACAGGCGGCAGACAGCGGGAGAAATCGCTAG
>KK116519.1:1187571-1205717 GCA_000611955.2 Stegodyphus mimosarum | reverse complement strand
AAAACCGATACCCGTTTTACCGTGGCCAGAAGACTGCCCGGTTGTGGTCTGTTTGCACGACGCCCTGTACGGTGTGTACCTCTAACGCCTGCCCATCGGAGAAGGCGTTCTCTGTGGTGCCGGGAACACCGGAATTGGAGAGACAATGAATGGGGACGAGTACTCTTTACAGATGAGAGCAGATTTAGTCTGAGTTGCGATTCTAGACACATACACATCTGGACAGAGCGGAACACGCAATAACCCCTTCAACGTCATCAAAAGGGACTGTTGTGGAGGTCGCGGAGTTCTCGTTCGAGCAGACATAATGCTTGGTAGCCGGATCGACCTTCATATCTCCCAAGGAGGTTCGTCACCTGGGACTGCTATTATAACGAGGTTCTTCTTCCTTACATGCGTCTTTTCACAAGGGCTATGGTCCTCAGTTCCTCTTCATGGACGACAACGCTCCACCTCATCGCACAGTTACTGTCGAAGAGCTGTTGGAGAGTGAAGATATTGAACACATGGATTGGTCGGCAAGGTCTCTGGATCTAAATCCCGTCAAGCATGTACGGAACTTACTAGGGAGACCCGTGGCAGCACGTAACTTATCGCCAGTAACGATTCCGAAACTGCGATTGGTGCTACAAGAGGAACGAGCAGCAGTGTCTCAACAGCTCATTAACAACCACATATCCAGCATGCACAAATGATGTGAAACCTGCCTAGCAGTCAGGGGAGATCATATCCCCTATTAAAGACCAGATGTTTCTTGCTGGACACCCATCACAGGGATGTTT
Source organism: Stegodyphus mimosarum (assembly GCA_000611955.2). NCBI lineage: Eukaryota > Metazoa > Arthropoda > Arachnida > Araneae > Eresidae > Stegodyphus > Stegodyphus mimosarum. Next base: position 1,204,935 of record KK116519.1, on the reverse strand, counting down.
CGGCCTTCAGTCGCTTTGCGCTCCATGCTACTTTTTCAATAAAGCTTCTTTTTATCCCTCTGATTTCTCTTTTAGTAAGTGTTGCTTACATTACTCATGTCCTTACGTATTGGGGATCTTACGGTATTAAATGTGTTGATTTGGAAAGCTTTTGTACAAAGTTATATTGAAAAAACTGTCTCGTCCTTAATTTTTGCACACCAGTGTACAGTAAATTTCCCATTTACTTAAATTTCTTCAATCATTCGTAGCATGTTTTTCAATGTAGATGACTCCGCTCAGTCAGATTCTGATGTCAAACTCCCCTTCTCTAAGGCTAGAAATAAAGGTATTACGAGTGTATTTTTAATAAAAGTAGTACGAGTAATATTCCAGGGTGTATTTTTCAGTCTTTTGCACCCCCCCGCACACTAGCATTTATTACTAGTCGAAAATCAAGGTGAGAAAAATTCCTGAAAATGTTTTCGGTATTATTATTAGAGTACCTCGTTTAACAGAAGAATTCGTAATTTTTCAGAGCAGATAATATATTTTGAAATTTAACACACATGTTCCAAACAGTTTGATGTTTTCCTCAGTAAACATCAAACATCATTCAAGTAGTTCCTTTATACAACGATTTGAGCAGTCGAGAAACAGGAAAAAATTTGAAGTAACAGTTTATAAGGTATTTCTCCCGTCTTCTTAGCATGCATTCGTGGTGTAATGGTCAGCGCGTTCGGTGCTTATTCGAGAGTTACGTGGTTCGAGTCCCGAAGAGGGCATTGCTCATTTTTCATCTCTCCTGCTTTAAAAAAAATACCTAATATCTCTACAGTGGCGCCCGAACTAAAAAAGGTGGTGGATGATGATTCTCCACCGCCAGTATTTGGCGATTGCGCCCCCTAATCCCTAGTCGCCCTTTAACAGGGGGAGTGTATAAGGTATTTCTCCCGCCTTCGTGTTGCAACGGTCAGCACGCTCGGCGCTTATTCGAAAGGTCCGTGATTCGAGTCCCGGAGAGGGCATTTCTAATTTTTCATCTCTCCTGCTTAAAAAAAAAAAAAAAAAAAATACCTAATGTCTCTACAAGTTGACTACTGACACTTACAAGAATCGAGCAGAAACTTTTAAAAGGGAAAATTGATGCTGCTACCCCCAGTATTAAATCGCAATATTAATTTATTCCAAATTTTATTTCCCTCTTTCTGCCCATTATTGGTGACTCGTTGGCAGAGTCTCAAATTAAAGCATAATCAGAATCCTGTACGATGTTAAAAATTGTTGTTTTCTTAAACAGGTTAACGGCGATATTAATTTTCGTGCCTTATTAACTGAGACATCAAATGGGTATAAGACCGAAATTAAGCCTGCAAGAATGATAACTATATCTTTTTGTTCTTATTCATTTGTCATTTAGATGGCCCTGTCTAATGAATATACACTGGTGTGCAAAAATTAAGGACGAGACGGTTTTTTTCAATATAGCTTTTTACAAAAGCTTTCCAAATCAACACATTTAATACCGTAAGATCCCCAATACGTAAGGACATGAGTAATGTAAACAACACTTACTAAAAGAGAAATCAGAGGGATAAAAAGAAGCTTTATTGAAAAAATAGCATGGAGTGCAATGCGACTGAAGGCGGAAACATCCCTGTGATGTGTGTCCAGCAAGAAACATCCGGTGTTTAATAGGGGATATGATCTCCCCTGACTGCTAGGCAGGTTTCACATCATTTGTGCATGCTGGATATGTGGTTGTTAATTAGCTGTTGAGACACTGCTCCTCGTTCCTCTTGTAGCACCAATCGCAGTTTCGGAATCGTTACTGGCGATAAGTTACGTGCTGCCACGGGGCTCCCTAGTAAGTTCCGTACATGCTTGACGGGATTTAGATCCAGAGACCTTGCCGACCAATCCATGTGTTCAATATCTTCACTCTCCAACAGCTCTTCGACAGTAACTGTGCGATGAGGTGGAGCGTTGTCGTCCATGAAGAGGTACTGAGGACCCATAGCCCTTGTGAAAAGACGCATGTAAGGAAGAAGAACCTCGTTATAATAGCAGTCCCAGGTGACGAACCTCCTTGGGAGATATGAAGGTCGGTCCGGCTACCAAGCATTATGTCTGCTCGAACGAGAACTCCGCGACCTCCAAAACAGTCCCTTTTGATGATGTTGAAGGGGTTATTGCGTGTTCCCCGCTCTGTCCAGATGTGTATGTGTCTAGAATCGCAACTTAGACTAAATCTGCTTTCATCTGTAAAGAGTACTCGTCCCCATTCATTTTCTCTCAAATTCCGGTGTTCCCGGCACCACAGAGAACGCCTTCTCCGATGGGCAGGCGTTAGAGGTACACACCGTACAGGTCGTCGTGCAAACAGACCACCATCGTACAGTCTTCTGGCCACGGTAAAAGGCGATATCGGTCGTCCAGTCGCCTGTGTCGTGTGTCTAGCGATTTCTCCCGCTGTCTGCCGCCTGTTTCTTTTGGCCTGTAAGGCAATATACCGGTCATCTGCGGGTGTGGTTCCTCGTGGACGACCACTACTAAACCCCGAATAGCTGTTCTTGTAGTTTAAAATTGTCTCCAAAGTCGTGAAACGATGCTGTGAGCAATTACGAACTCTGCAGCCACACTCGTCACACTGCGGCCTTCCTCCAACTTCCCAATGATTCGACCTCGGGTAAAAGCATCCAGATGTCGTCTAACAGATTGATTATTCGCCATTTCTCGCTGAGGCAGCAACTCGGTGTGATTTTAACAGCTATACGGTGTGCAATCTCTTTGCCAGAAATACTGATCTTACACCGACAACATGCTTTATACTACTCAGACACTCCCCCATTACGTCTACCTGCATATCTGCGCATGTGCTACCGTACATCACCTTACTTAATCTCCTGATTCGTCTTTCTGTCCGCTCTGCCTCTTCGTTCAGCTGATATGCTTATTTTTCGACTTCGTCCTTAATTTTTGCAAACCAGTGTAGGTCTTGTATCTTAAATATGATAAATGCTCCGATTTTAAATTTTCTCTGAAACACGCCATGAAAATAAAAGCGCTAAAAATACTGAAAATACGAGTACGAAATGCCGTAGCTGTTAAATTAGAACTTTGTGTAATAGAGCTTAAATAATTATCCTAGATCAGTGCGAGCAGCGACTGTTGTTTAACATTGCATGAATTTTCTTGCCGAGAAATTTGAAGTATAGGAGTTTTGTAAACAAAATCAAACTCGAGGATAAAGTAAATATATAGTATTGTAGATTAAAATATTCGCTTGATTTAAATTGAAAATTAGTTATGATACATAACTTACATGTTCATTTAAGACTCTTAAATTCTGCCAGACGGTATCTTCCTAAATTCTACAAAATCTGCCATACAGTTCGGAGGTACAACTTGCATTGGCTCTGGCACCGGGCCTGCATGATAATAATTCTAATAATAAGCTTTGAAATTACAAAATTTTTCTTTATAATATTTACCTGCCTTAAACTTCTGAACAGCTCATGTTCCGCAGTATCATACTTCGCAAAAGAAATACACTTAAATATGTCCCTTTCCTCAAAAAAGAGTTTAATGTTAGAAAAGTCACTTAATCATTTAATAGTTTAACATTAGAAAGATCATTTAACTGTTTAAAGCTAGAAAAATCATTTAATATTAAACAGAATTAAGTAGATAAGCGGTTTTAGTTTTAGAACATTAAAATTAAAACGAAAAGTTTATTGATTTAGTAATCATTAGTAAGAATCAACTTTAAAAAAATTCAATAAATTAAAAATATTTTCAATGAAAATATTCTGTTTCATTTCCCTAATTTTTTTTAATTATTTTTCTCTGATTATTCTATCGAAAAACATATTCTATATTTTTCTACAGAATGACTAAAATGCTTAGTAATTAATATTCAATTCTTTTTAACTGAGCTCATGTTTTTTATTTATGATTTATTTATTTTTAATGGGCCCTTTAATGTTTTGTGGTTGTTTTATGTATTGATTTAAAAATTACAAAATAGTATTAAGCATTTAAAGTTTTTTACTTTGTCATTTAAAGGAAGTGTTCTGCATCATCGCTTTTGCGCAATGTAAAATAAATCACAGTAATTATGGTAGTGTTTTACTATTAATTATAAACTAATTATTATACTAGTATTAATACTATTTAGATAATATTTATTATGGTTCATCCAAAATGCATCCGTATCCATAGAAAGCGTTCTTAGAATAATATGCATCATTCATTAGAAGAATATATAAAAATAAACCGTGTTTCAAATAGAGTTCGTTAGATGATTTTTAGCTGCACATCAGAAACACAGTTTACTATACAATTCTTTTACAGTTGACGAATAGAAACCCGTGAATACTTCGAAATTCTTCTATCACGGCTGTCAAAAGTGTGCGGAAAGCAAACTATTGAACAATAACCTGATCTACAAGTGTGAAAACTTAAAATTCACTCGTGAAGTTGGGTATTGTTCCAAAATTCCTCTGACGAGCGTGAGACCGGGCTGCTGTACTCCTTTAAACTATTATTTACTGGTGACTGACATGGGGGTGTTTAAAGAAAGTTTTGAGAAAGAATTCTTTCTTAGGTGAAAGTGGCGTATCCCAGATTACTTTCACGGCGAAAAATTAAGAGCCAAAGAAAAGGAATATTAAGTTTTTTAGCTGAAACTGATGAATTAAAAAAGTATGAGGAAAACAGATTAAATTCACATAAATTAAGCAGATTAAATTCACATAAATTAAACAGATTAAATTCACATAAATTAAATTCACATTTTATATCAGATGGAAAATTTAAAAAAAAATTAATTCGTATAATTTTACTCGAACAGCAGATGTTGGTAATAAACATTTACATCAAGATCACAGAAAGCAGATTATGATCCCACAAAGTACTGAAAATAAGTCTCACATTTTAGAAAATAATACTCTACTTTGACTGAGACATTCTGTCCGAAAATTATTTTATTTATTAGATGTAAATAAAAAAGGTAGAATGCGAACTGCGCGAAGTTTAATTGAAGACCCCCTTCTTATCTAAGTGCTAACTGCCCTATAACAAACAACAGCCAGCTTTTGAAACAGAACAAAGAAACCCCACGAACAGCGCCTTTGCTTTCTTCCTAAGAAGATGGGCGCTACAGAAATTCATTTATTCTTATTATTGGGATATTTGATTGAGACTACTAGCCGCTATTTCGGTTTATCAGATCTTGTAAATGCGAAACAAATATTAAATTAAAATCTGGTATTTGCTAAAGTAAAAATAAATTTCTTTTATACTCATCATAGTTTTGTAATGCTCAAAAGAATAATGAGCCAAATCTTGTTCATTCTCCACAGGAATTCAAAAATATCCATTAGCGGCTAGTTAGTAATAAATTGCCTAATACTTGTGCTAAAGCTGCAAAATAATAGAAATAATAATTTATTTTCTAGTAGATTATTTAATATGTTATCTCCTTTGAAAAAGGTAGTTATAATTCTATTGAAATCAATTTATTTATTAGCATATTTAAAATGGAATTATTAAAAAGGTATAATTAAAAGTAATTCAACCAACAAACTCAGTAATTATCGACATTGACCGGAAATTAGTTGACTTTCCAAGTGGAACAAACTAACTTCTGATCAATTAACAATAATAAATGCCAATGTGTTTCGTTTTTTTCTAAAGTAAGAATCATGACTCAAAAGGCTTTTCAGTACGATTAAGTTATTCAAATTGCTAATTAAAAATCATTAAGAAATTGGCGGTTCTGTCAAGCTTTAAATTCAATCTTCAAATCTGAATATATAATTCTTATAAGAGTGAGTTTTATTTTCTTAGTGAATTGCGAAAATTGCTTCTCGACACTTTCGCCTTTGATCATATTAACACAATGCAAACTTTGTAAAAACAATTAAACAAGGAAGAACAGGTGTACAAAAATATATTGTCATAAGACTAAAATGAAACATCAAGAATGTATGAAAAGGAAATTTACATACTATACATTAAAAGCAAGACTATGAATTAAATAACTTGTTTTCTAGCTGTGAAACAGATATATGTCCGTTACTTTCTTCGTACTCAGAATGAAATTTAGAATTCGAACCGGGATGGAGAATGGAGGGGCAGAGAGAGAGAAAGCGGAGACTTGTTGGATTCTATTTTTAGAATGTGGGAAAAAGAAATGGCTTGTGTAACATCTGAAAACTGCTGAGTGTAAAATTTTGATTTTAAAATAACCAAAAGTAATTAATTAATTTTTGGCTAATTGTCATCCAGAAAAGTAAAAAAAGTAAAAGAAATCTCCATTGTTCAAGAGCTGTTGAGCAGACTTCGAAATTTGTTCACACCAATACTATTGTAATGGTGGCGTTCCAAATGCGGTCAAGAAGGGGACATTCATGTTAATTGCGAAGGGGAAAATAAACGGGTGCGTTAGGGATCATAAAGGAAGATATATTGTAAAAGAAAAGTGTTTTTAGGTCTCATTCAGTATCACTATATGATTAATAAAAACTTGACTGGAGCTACAGAGCTCTCCTCTATTCTTCACTGTAAGTCAGTAATGTATACAAGGATGTACATGGTACCAGAATGGAGACAAATTATGTAGAATGCGAAAATAAACAGTTTAATAATATTAGTATGCACTTTTTTGGATTATTACTAACGTATATCTCCTTATAATTGCAAATTAAATTATAATTATCAAATGAGTTTAATTATTGCATTTATTTGTTTATTAACATTTCATTATTACATTACTTCCATCTAGGAAGTTCCTTCCCCTCCTCCAGCAATACATACATATAAGTTACGAGGCGGAAAAGCACCGCTATAAATAAATAATCCGATCCAATTCCAGTTGAACAGCACTAATCGTTTACGGAAAAGTATCCTAGTTTTTTAAAAGCTTCGTATCATCTAACATAAAATTAATTACTTAATCATCTTAAGAATCATTTTGTGTGCTTATTTTATAAGGTATTTGTCCTGCCTTCTTCGCATGCCTTCGTGGTGTAGTGGTCAGCACACTCGACGCGTAACCGAGAGGTCCGTGGGTCAATTCCCGGCGAAGGCGTTGCTCATTTTTCATGTCTCGTGCTTCGAAATAACCTAATGTACTGGCGCCCGAACTAAACAAGGTGGTGGATGATGATTCTCCACCACCGGGATTTGGCGATTGGGTCCCCAAAACCCCAGTCGCCCTTTAAAAGGGGAAGTATGTAAGGTATTTCTTCCGCCTTCTTCGCGTGCCTTCGTGGTGTAGTGGTCAGCACACTCGACGCGTAACCGAGAGGTCCGTCTTTCGATTCTCGGCAAAGGTGTTGCTCCCTTTTCATGTCTCCTGCTTTGAAATAACCTAATGCCCCTACAATTTAATTGAATATGGCAAAGCATATGAGGGTTGGCGAGGCAGAGTTTCATGCAGAATTTTCTAGGGAAAATGGACTTATATTTACATTACCTTAAGGAAATCCACGAAAATGCTTACACACAGTGGTAGGCTGTAGGAGGGCTCGTTTAATCCATTGTTAAATTTGCATCTAATTTTCAAGCCCCTCTTTTTTTTTGGCTAGTTGATTCATTCAAAGGAAAGAACGTATTATTCACTGAACTTCTCATGTTAGTCTGAATAACCTTTTAACCTGATGAACAGTTTATTTTTGTGCCAAAGAGAGCTTTCTGACTGCACAATCTATTTTTACATTTAGAGAGCTTGTGAGGAATAAGTTTGTTCGCTATTTTATGTAATTTCTGCGATATTTTGTAATTATTATATTTTGTAAATTTAAATTTAAATTTTACTTTGTAAAGATTTGTATTATATATATATTTGTATTTTCTATTTTCCCAAGAAGTGAAACATTTGATTAGATTCTGATACTTTGTTTCCATAAGATAAAGTACTAACCCTTTGTTAAAATTTTCATAGCTCACTGTAGCTTACACTGCGAGTCCGTTCATCCGATTTGAAACTAGGAATGAATTAACAAATCGATCTTTCCATTTATTGGTCCTATCGACTTGAATACAGTGAGCCTGAGTAAAGAGGGAAATATCTTTCGTAAATATAAAAACCATTATAAATGCATTTCTAAATAATAATTTTAAAATATAACGCTCCTTTTAGAAGATTTATTAATTACAAATATAAATATATATATTGAAAATTACGAAGGGAATAACATATATATATGTATCTGTAATTACAGGAATAAGTATATATGCAATAGGGCTCGAAAAATTCGGATACGTCAATTTTTTTTCTTCAACTAGATATTAGAATTTATTAACTATCAGCTTCTCATCGACTGTAGGCATCTATTCTCATCAGCAAATGATAACATCCTGGATTCAAATGAAGCCCGACAAAAAGCTGCTTGACTACTATTGAACTCTTAAGAGGGGTTTATTAAAGGGAAAATGACAATTAAAATCAATTAAAATTTTATTTAATTTGTTAATTATTTATTTACTATATTAATTTATTACTAATTATAATGGATTGGAATATCTGAATATGAATCAGCTGAATATTTAAGAAAAATATTCTGATTGAGAGAATAGAAAAAATTTTTTTTTGGAAAGTTTGCTTTTTTATAGAATGCAGATGAATTCATTTTTACTCAATGAAAATTTAAATTTGTTAGCTAATTAATGTATCCTCTATCCAGCACCTTAGTTCAGTGATCCGTATTAATGTGCAATTTTATTTTTTAAATTTAAATGCTTTAAGAATAATTAGAAAAGAACTTAACTCGCTTCTTATCCTTAAATTCTTCATTAATAAAACTGAATTTTCAGCTATAATCATGTGAAATAATTCTCTGAATATAAGAGCAGAAAAAATAAGACACATAAACGCTTGGAAATGGAATTAACATTGAGATGCTCTTTAAGAAACATGATGAAGCTTACAAAAAGTCTGCGAAGCGAAGTAATTCCATAGAATATTTTATAACTCTTTATGATTAAATTGCTCTGTATTGCACTTTATAAACGACATGTAAATAGAATTTAATGTGGATGTATGTGTTGCTCACTAGCAGCTGGGCGGTGAAGTCCGTAAACACTGGTCGGTTGATCCGGGGTTCGAATCCTGGTGAACGGGATGGTTGTATTGGTGTTTTTGTGTTTTTCGCCATGTGTAACGTGCATACGAGTCAGTTTTGCTTAGAAAGTCCTCCGCCGAGGCATCCTTACCTTAAGCAAATAGCCGTCGAGAATGGTATATATATGTGTAAGATAAAAAAATATGCAAATCAAAATTATAATTTAAAATGCCTCTTAATTGCTCATTTTTAATTTGGGTACTTCCTCTCTAGAATAAATTTCTCTAAACTACGTCATATCTGAAAGCTAATTCCGCATTATGTCATCATAAAACATCTGTATTGCCTATAAGTTTCAGCTAATGAGATTAACGAAAAATTTTACCATAAATACAGTTGCAACCCAACTACCCTCTTTTTCTGTCTATGCTTACTACCTAAAGGAAGTCTCTTGCTCGGCTGATTTTTACTTCCTTGCACGAAGTAAAAAGGAAGTATTGTAATCGCGAAAAATTTCGGGTGTCATATTTCAACGAAAGTATCTATTTTGACCGCTATCGAATGCAATTTAACAATGTTTTTGAGCGACATTCGTACGTAAGGACAGAATAAAAGACTATTTCTCCCGCCAAAAATTATAAAACTGATTTAAAATGGGTTTTGAAGAGAATTTTTCGTGGTGTCTGTACGTACGTACGTACTTACGTATGTATGTATGCAGGGTCGAGACGACGGTGAGGCAGGTGAGGCACTTGCGTCAGGTGAACAAATAGACGCAAGACCAAATTACCTATTCGATCAAAAATTCAGAAATTAATTTTAAAATTTTATGATTTTTAACTTTTAATTTCGGAATACATCAGTGAATATTAAAAGAATTTTGTGTTATAAACAGACCGGCTAAAAAAGAGAAAAGGAAAAGCTAATAGCATTCATTTATTCTCAAAAGACATGAGCTTTCAGAGTAGTGTATATAATATTTTCCAACATTAAAATTTGTTGTTGGAAGTAGCTTTAAGGAACTAATTATACTTTGTCTAACGAATTGTATAGACTAAACTTTCATAGAAAATATTATACTGCCGACATTAGTTGTTCTTTGCTGTCTCTCATTAGTTTGACTTAAGCTCTTTACTTAGTCATAGCAAACTTGCCAAAGTCTACTAACTGAACATAGACAGCGACATAACTGCTGAGTTTGCAATTTCTTTCATAAACGCCATCTGAAAAAGCATCCGAAGAATAAACAAAGGTGATTGAAAACGAAATGTACCATATATTATTTATTAGTTATTGCACTTTTTTTTCCTTTTTTCCTTTTTTAAATATAAAATTTTCCAATAAAGGAGGCGCATGAATCGAAAGTTTTTGGCCTGTATTCACACTCGTGTTGTGCGGGAATTATATGGATTGTTTCACTTAAAATTATTTCAGAAGCAGATACTGAAAGATTAAATAAATTGGTTCACTCTTTTTCAACTGTGATGTAAACATATAAGTTATGATAAAGGTTTTTTAATAATTCTATTGTTTATATTGGAACAATAAAATAAAGTTTTCAGTCTTAGAGAACTGAAAAATGAGGCTTAAAATTTTGAGTACTTTGTGGAAGATTTAAGACAAACTGTTCTGGCTAATTCTAATGCAATTAATTGATTTTGACGTAGCAGATATCTTCAAAAAATTAGTTTTGTTCCGTTGACTCTAACGGGATCTGTTCCGTTGACTCTAAAGGGATCGATATAAAAATCTATTTAAAAGATATGCTTCTTGCTAAAAAAAAAATTTAAGAAATACTCTTTACTGTGAATAAAAATTAATGATAACACCTGTCATAGTCGCGAAATTTAACACACAGAAGTTTCTTGAGTTAATTGATGAAGCGCAATAAAAGTGCAGATAAAATATTAAGTATCATTAAATCTTGTTAATTTTAAAATTATGCTTTTATTCTCGAGATATCATGAGATTGTTAGGAAGAAAAGTGTCCGACTGCCAAACTATTGGCATATTTAAATTAGATGGCATATAAATTTCTGCTCAAGCTCAAATAAACTTTTCGTCGAGGGTGGATAGTTTAACTGATGAAAGATTCTGTGAATATTAAAGACTGATTTCATCGATTAATCTATTATAATGATCCTCGCGGCACTATATGCTTTAGAAGCGATGCTTTCGTGGAGGATGTTCTGATACAATTTTTCTGATATTCAAGGTACAGAAGACTAAATGCAGTCAATCCGATCACTACAATAAACTGTTTGAACAAGTTGCCTGCGCTACCCATCGGCCACTTCTGAACGCGAACGTCAATGGAAAGACCAGAAGTGTAGAAATTATTGCTTAGTAGTTGTTAAGAATTTCCAAATCAAAAATATCTTTTTAAGTGCATAAAATGACAGTCGCAATTTTAGTTAACATACTGAAGAGGATTATTTGTGAAACTATGTTAAAGGAAAAAAGAAAAGAAAATGAAAGAACTATAAAATTCATTGCACATAAGAGAATTTCAACCAATAACGGAAATTTTAATAAGATTAATAGATATAATTTTAGAAATGCGAAATGGTTTCAGTATAATAACCATACTCAGGTTTTATTAATATTGCAATGTACAGAGGATTAGTAACTTAAATTAAGAATTGTAAGAGATTTTGATGCATTAATAGTATAACTGTGGTAATACAACATTGCAAACTTTATATAACAAAATCATAGCTCGTATTAAGTATGTGATATTTTTCGTTTCGTAACTACCCGAACTTCACAATTTTCTACAGAGATAGCGTTGCCTAGTAAGCACAGTTAAATTTTATATCTCTTATGACTATATTGTTGTTCAAAAAGTAAATATTGTGAATAATTTTTTAAAGTATGGCAATCCATTGTTCTCCGTTTACTGAGACCATTAAACCTAAAGACAAATTTTAATTGCGGTCGAAATGACCTGATTATAAAAGTATGTTTTTCTCACTGAAAATATCAAGTTAACAAATATAACTTTCTGGAGAAAATTTTTTGGCGCATCTTCTTTCATAACGGAAAAGATCCAAAATCTGCGAGGAAAAAAAATGGAATGCTATAATTGGCTAAATAAAACGTTTATAAATGCGTTTCAAAAGAGAATCTTATTCATAGTCAAACAGAAATATCAAATGCTACGTCAAAAGAAGTTTACGGAGTGATAATATTTTTAAATATTTTCTTAGTACTTTTTGTTTTATATTTTTTCAATTTTATCATTATGTAAATTTCATTAAACAATAAATTTTTATTAACTTTCTTATGACAAGAAGTAAAATTCAGATAATTTCTTAATCAAAATCATTCCAAAAATCGGATTTTTCTAGATGGCATAGAAAAAATCCAGTGGTACTCAATATAAAAGAGGGAAAAAATTAAGAAATTACGCTCATCAAAGCTTCACTTTGCAGTTACAAGGCTGGCTAGCGAAATGCGGAACTTCAAATGAAATAAATAATTCATCAAAAAAGAATTCAGAAGAAGAATCAGAAGAATATGTGGTTGAAGTTGGAGAATACAGCAAATTTGATTCAAATAAAGACAAACAAGTAATTGAAATTTTTGGAAACAAGGAGGTTAAAGTAACCATTAAACTGATTAACTTCAATAATCCTCCATCATAGCCAACAATTTCAGACAAAATAAAATTTTTCTTAATAGAACATGGACCAGATCAAGGATAACAGGCTGATTTCAGGGAATTTACTTCAGAGGATGGCAGAAGATTTTCCAGAGAATAGTTTTTTAAGAAGTCTTCTGCTGGTTAAGTAATACATCGCAACTGGCTTATGTATTCAAAACGGTCTCTGTCGTTATTTTGCTGTCCATGCTTTCTTTTTACTAAAAGTAAAACAGATTCCACTATCTCCAATCCAAAAAGAGGTTTCAAAGATTGGAAAAACTTAAACCGAATTTCCGATCACGGAAATTCTATGTTTCATCGTGATGCTTATGTTCAGTGGAAATACTTTGAAAAAAATATTGAAGGCGTTGATTTCATAGATGATTACCTGCACAAAGCGGTAGAATCGGGAAAAGAAAAGTGGAGACATACCTTACGCATTATATTAGACATCATTTTGTTTTGTGCAAAACACAATTTACTTTTTAGAAGTACGCATGAAATTATTGGCAGTTCAAGTGCAGGAATGTTCCTAAATTTATGATAGAAATATTGCCTATCATGTAGCTAATCACAGAAAAGGATCCGTTTCTTATCTGTCTAATAAAGTACAAGATGAATTTATATTACTCTTAGGTAATCATATTGGATTTGAAATTTGTTTTAGGATAAAAAAAGCGAAATATTTTTCTTTGATATTTGATTGTACACCAGATGTTTCGCATCATGAGCAACTGTGTCAGATTATTAGATGCGTGTACATAAAAGACGAATCTGCATTTATTGAAGAAAGCTTTATAGATTTTATAGAAAAAAAGAAAAAATTGGTAGTGGTTTAGCGAATGAAATTATTTATAATTTAGAAAAGGATTGCCTCGACATTCAAAATGTTTGAGAACAAGGTTATGATAACTGGGCCAATATGGCTGGGTTGTGCAAAGGCGTGCAAGCCCCATTATTTGTCAAAGAACTGATCAAGCTACATATATTCCTTGTTCGGCCCATAGTTTAAATTTATATATGCAAAAATGGCGCTTCAATAAATTCAAGTATGTTAATATTTTTTGGCACTGTACAGAGAATTTATAATTTTTTGTACCTTCAACGAGTAGACGAGATGCACTTATGTCCGTTTTGAAAACAACATTAAAAGGTCATGCAGATACACGATGGTCATCAAGAGCAAATGTTGTTAAAGAATTAGATCTACAAATAACAGAAGTACATATATTATTGAAACATATGACATCAAATCACAAATCTTTTTAATGGGCTGAAAATAATAGCGTTTTGAAACAAATGAATTTTAAATTTTTGTGTTTGTTATCTGCATGGAATTTAATACTACAAGAAATCGAAAAAGTAAATAAAGCCTTGCAGTCAAAAACTGCAACTGTCTATAAAGCCGCACACTTAATAGAAGGATTATGTCTCTCATTACAGGAAATGAGAGAAAATATTTCTTAATGCATTTTTGAAAAATGTAAAAAGTCAGCTTTAGAGATGGATATATCATCAGAATTTGAAGAGAAACGAAAACGAAAAGTTAGTAAATCAAATTGTGAGAAATGAATGGATATAAATTGTAGTTTTTCAGAAAAATATATTTCTAAAAAAATTAAAGAAGTGTTCGAAGTTTTAATTTCTCAATTGAAATGGCGATACGAAAAGTTAAATGAAGATTCTGAAATTTCAGTTTCTAACTGATGAACAATTAATGTCATTACATTTAAGTAATTTAAAGGCAGCAGCTTATAACTTAGCACTTAAATATACGAAAGGTACGAACGCTGAAGAAATTCAGTCAGAAATATCTAGTTTTAAAAAATATGCTATTTCAATAATTCCGGACACAAAAGTAGCTACAAACTCAGAAATTAAAAAAAAAAAATAATTCACAATTGTAATTTATTAGTTCAGTCCTATCCTAATTTGTAAGCAGAGTTAGGAATTTTTTTAACGTTGCCGGTTACTGTAGCTAGTGGCGAAAGAAGCTTTAGCAAACTTTAAATAATACGGAACTGTATGAGATCTTCACTAAGCCAAGAAAAACTTTCAAACACGGCCATTTTCTCTATAGAACATGAGTTAAGTAATCAAATAGATTTTGAAAAAATTATTGATGATTTCGCTTCTGTAAAAGCAAGAAAAGTTAAATTATAAATATGCTTGAAAGTTTATGCCATAGATGTTTGAGCAGATGCTTTATTTATACTTACTTAATATTATTTGCCATTTTTCAAAAAGCATATTTTTAATGTTTTCCTTCTCAAAATTGTTAATCATTATATATGTTTCACTTTGTGGAATATACAAAGTTATAATTAAATATTACTCTAAAAGTTATTGCATTTTCACTTGAAATAGTTACTTTTAATGAGCATAAAATATACATAAATATAGTTAATTTCTTCTACATGTATGATTATAGTTAATTTGTTCTATATGTAGGATTATATATATGCAATAATGCATATATATATTTTTTTTTCGTGTGTTTGTATAACTTTTCAAACATCATTTAGTGCTATTTATTTATTCTCCCCCCCACACAAATAGGTAAATAAATAATCTTGCTTTGTGTACAGGGGCGCACATTTACCGCTTTAACTCAGGTGAAAAAATATATAGGCACGGATCTGTATGTATGTATCTCGCATAACTCAAAAACAAGTATCCTCAGGAAGATGAAATTTTGTATATAAGACTGCTATAACATGTAGATGTGCACCTCCTGTTTTGGTTGCAATCGGCCTCAGCAAAAGTATATATATATAACCACTCTGTTACTCGGCTCAGCGAGCTCATTTTTTTTTTTTTTTATTCTTATATGTCGCATTTTTTGCTTTAAAAATGATTGAATTATGTTGTTTTTATCTTCCGGTTAAGGTTTTTATGCCTTTAGTAAATGTGTATGCAAGATTTGTAGACCTGTCAACAATTTAAAAGTTGTTTAAGTGCGGCTAAGCTTAAACATTTTTCCCATGTCGGAAATATTTATTTACATTTGAAACTTAGGAGAATAGTGGATTTCTTGCCAATCTAGAGAAACTAAGCTTCACAACAACAAATGTAACGCCTTTTTTATTATTGCGAATTAAATCATGCTTAAATCCTTTCTGGAATTTATTCGAGGAAATAAGTGTTTAAGATTTACTTTGAAATTTTTAATACAGATATTATGAGTTTTTAATGTATTTTTGCTTTGTCGCGAAATGAGAACAGTATTAATTGAATGAGAATTACTGAATCGTCTGTGAAAAACTGTTTCTTTCTCTTCTTTTTTTTTTGTTTGTTAATTTCTTTTATATGTCGTTTTGTATTTATTACATTATTTGAATAGAACATGTGGCAACGATTAGAGAATTCTTCAGCTGATATACATAATTTTTGTGCATTCTGAATTATAAATGAATGAGATGTAAAGCTGTTAAAAGTGAGCCTAGGTCCAGAGTGTCGCTATGGTAAACAAATACAGTGAATTTTAAAGGGCGAATTTATTGTATTGTGGTTTATGCGCTATCGACGAAGCAGATTTAATTCAATCCAATAAGTTTAAATGAAATGCAAAATGCGTATAATTTAATATTCCGTACAAGGAAGTCATGTGGTATACACATCAGATTTTTTAAAAATGTAATTCGCCATGATCAAAATTGTGGGGGGCAGACTGGCCCCACTGTGAAGTGCAACAAGTAATAAAGATGTATTTGGAATATCAAGTGATTTTGTGATTATTCAAAAGCTCCTGGCATCTTCTGCTATGTAATTGATATTTTCAGTGATCGAATCCTCAATCCACTCAAATAATGATAAAATAATGTCTTCCCTAGTCAAGCATTCATCTCTCATCAATTTATTGCAATAAACTAATCCTATAGATAGATATACGTATATATGTAACTTAAAACTTCTAATTGCTTCGAAACCTAATTAACCATTTATATTAATATTACATAAATATATTTACGTTAATGAACATTATATATCAAAGATATTTTTCTTTGACATTTTATAGCTTGTTCTATACTCTGTTTCATTTATATATACATACATAGATATGCATAATTTAAGGATTCCATATTAACTACTGCATATAAAACCCAAAAGTGCATTAAAAGTGTATTTTTCAGCATTATCAACTTCATTCTGAAGAATTTTCTCCTGTCCCGTTTGCGTTACTTTATTTATAAGTCTCAAATTAAAAACAATATAATGTTTATATGGCATTACAAAATTAATCAAAAAGTAGCGACCGCAGTGTAATTGAAAAACAGTTCTTAGACGTGAAAAGGTTGAAAGCCATTTGGGTTAAGACTCTTTCTCAGATACTCAGATACTTCGAATACAAGTAATATAGCATTCGAAATGCAAAACTTTGTACTCCTATGGCTTTTAAAAAAAGATGTTATTTGCCTTACAGTTTATCGTTCAATAATCCATTTCAAGGTACAAAACTGCATTCATTCGAAGAATTCAAATGCGTTTTCTCATTTTCCTCCGTATAAAACTGAATACAGAGAAGTTAGATGTTTAAATGACCCCCTACATTTTCCACACTACTCGAAAGGAAGAGTCCCGTCTTTTTCAGCTTCCCCCGTATTTAGACGGGTTCGAAATTTATGACTTGACCGCATATAGGCGGCATTCGCATATACAGTCTTAGAC
>KK116519.1:1177441-1187542 GCA_000611955.2 Stegodyphus mimosarum | reverse complement strand
CACCGAGAAGATATAAAGCAAATTGGACACAAACTGATATGCATGCAGGTTTCGTCGGAAAATGCAAAACTTTACATTTGGGCTGCCAATGAATGAACGGTTGTCGCTACAGCGCATCTGATCCGCGCAACTGGCAGGATATTTAAGAGGAGAAATTACGATTACAGGTCATAAATTCTTCACGAATTTCATTCCGTGTACTCTGGTAGACAGTAACTATGCCTCACATACAGGTGCGCGAAAGATATGCGCAGATGTCAGAATTTGAGAGAAGTCGTGTATTTGGGCTCAAAGAAGTCGGTTGGTCTTATCGGCGAATAGCTCGACATTTGAGCAGGAGCGATGCTATATTAGACGATTTTGGCAGGAATGGGTGAACCATGGTCGCACACAGCGTCGAGAAGAAAGTGGTAAGCCTAGAGAAACGACAGAACGTGAAGACCGAGCAATCGTCAGAGCGGCACTCACAGCCCCAGATGCATCATTATCATTGATTGTACATGCAACTAGTGCTACAGTGACCGCAAGGACCATTCATAGACAACTCACGGAAAGGGGGCTGAGGTCACGGCGCCCCTTGCGCCGACTACCATTGACCTCTGTACAACGGCAAGCCCGTTTGCAGGGGTGTTGGGCTCATTCGCACTGGAATGTCATTGACTGGAGTAGAATAGCCTTCAGCGATGATTCCCGCTTTGAACTGAGCCCCGATGACCAGCGAAGGCGAGTCTGGAGACGCCCCGGACAGCGGTTTGATGCCAACCTGGTCTGGGGGTGCCCTTTCGTTTCATAGTAGGACCCCTTTGTTTGTCATCCGTCGCAACCTTACAGCACAGCGGTACGTCGACGAAGTTCTAAGGCCCGTTGTCTTGCCCTTAATGACACGCCACCCTGGGCTTACATTTCAACAAGATAATGACCGTCCTCACACTGCACACGTTTCTACTGCTTGCCGAACATTACCTTGGCCAGCAAGGTCGCTGGATCTCTCTCCTATTGAGCACGTTTGGAGCATTATGCGCAGGACCCTCCAACCAGCTCGGGATATTGATGATCTAACGCGCCAGTTGGACAGAATTTGGCACGATATCCCTCAGGAGGACATCTGCAACCTCTATCAATCTATGCCAAGCCGAATAACTGCTTGCATAAGTGGCAGAGGTGGACAAACGCGTTACTGACTTTTTCACTTTGTGAATCTCTATCACTTCAATAAATCATCCAATTTTTCTTAAACTGTAATCATTTATTTTTCTGTACATGTACATCACTTTTACCGATTTTCGTCCCATTCGGATAACTCCTTCTTGGTGCGTCGTTTTTTGTTGTCTAAGAGTGTATATATATGCCTTGTTAAGCTTTCCATTTTTAATCATTGAAGTTATTTTAAAGTTATTTAACCTTCCTAGAAATTCCTTATTTTAATACTAGGAACGTTTAAATATTTATTCCGCTTTTCAATTGCACTAACCGATATGCTTTGGCATGCATTTAATTAATAATAATAATTCATAATTATGAGCATTTGTAGCATTTTCATAATTAACAGAAAAAATTCAAACTTCCTTATAATCATATCTCGAAAGTTTTAATTTCCTCTTCACCCATTTCTTTTTTCATACACTGTTGTATTGTATTCAAGTTTTTATGTAAGTAGAATTTGTATATTGTTGTATTCTATTTATGCCAATTTATATTTAAATAATAATGTTCTTAAACTCCTGCATTATAACTTTAGTTAACACAAGATGTTTCTAACACCTTGGTACAGACGATTCTTCAATATGCAGTTTATTTTCCAATCTAGTTTCAGGCTTCATTATTTTTAAAATTAATTATTGGAAATTATTTGTAATTAAAAGATGGTCACTAAATGCTAAATCACACTAATATAACTTCTAACTTATAATTTATAATACAACGAGTTCATTAATATACCTTATTAATAATTTTTAAAATTTTTCAGCAGTATTGGAATTAACTCAGATTACAATGATTAGACTGCCATTTCATCTCTAAGATTGCAATGATTTAAATTGCCATTTCCTTCTTCCCTGGTGCTTTTATGTTATATTCCTGATATTTCATATTGGTGTACAGATAAGTTTAACTAATTTACCAAACATGTAAATCTGTAATTCTACACACTTTTGTGTTTACCACTACTGTATCTTGCATTTTCTTTAATATATTTTTTAACACATAGCATCTCATCAGCCTAATTTCAAGAGGTCTTACGACCAAGCGGTAAAGTCACTAAACATTGGTATTTCGACCCGAGTTTCAAATCTCAGAGATTCCCCAGCTATCTTTCTCTGTACATATTTAATATGGAAAAATGCATTGTAAAAACCTCAGTTTATGAAGTAAAAATATTTTAAATTTATTCTTAAAAAATACTGCAAAGTTTTATTCATTGGTAATTTTCACCTTTACCTTAGCGTATCTTTACCTCAGGATTTTGCAAATCCTTTTAATAGGAAATTAAAAAACGAAGAAATTAACTCGGTTTCTATGATTGATACCTTGGTGAAAGTTATACACAATTTTTCCAAAAGCATAGATTTTATACGGATATCAATAAATTATGGATTATTTCTCCATCTAATTTGCTTAATATGTTTATCCTGGAATTTTCCTGAAAATACTAAATTATCTCCTTTAACCTGCTTATTCCCGAACTATATTTCAGTACCCAATAATGATTTGCACGCCAGTCAACTATGTTAAATTTTCCAGTCTGTTTCAGATACCATGACTGTTATGATTAAAAAAAGATGTGAAATCACTAATAGCATTAATAGATATAACTTATAAGAAATACAATTCTAATGCTTTATAATTATTGAATTTATAATACTATTATTACACTGTTTACCCCAGTTAATGAAAGATGTTTCTAATGCTAATATTTGTGTTTACTAATACCTTTTATTTTCTCTGCTAGCTCTTACATTTATTACTGTTATTTAAGTAATTAGCCTGCTTATTAGTTATTCTTTGCGTATTCTTGTGTTATGTACCCTGCTGCAGATATTCTTTACTTATTCTTGTGTTATATAATTCTATTTCTTTATTTTTCTTTTCCCGTTGACTACTATTGGCTCGAAAAAAGTAAAGATAAATTAAAACCCTCAGCTTTTTGAAAGGGAGAGGTCTTCGGAAAGTCTGGAGATCTTAGCCCCCTGTAGTGTTGTAAGGGAAAAACTTCTTTCCCTTTATGAAGTCGTTAAATTCCCAGGGCAGGCAAAGTGGGAGATCTTGATTCATGCATTTCGATTATACCGATAGAAAATGTATTATTTTATTTATTTAATTGTATTTTATTAAATTTAGTCATCCAAGGCGTTCCAGTTTAAACTATTCCAACCCCAATCAAAAATTTGTCTTAGGGCTTAGGTAATTAAATCTGCTATGCATGGCAAGGGTTTATTTAAGCAATAGCCATGTAAAGGAAACCACTGAACACTAGTACTTCAACCCAGATTCGAATTCTAGCAAATGGCCTGGTTGTATGTGTTTTTCCACAGTTCTTTCATGTCTAACGTGAATACGAAATTTCCCTTTGAAAGTCTTCCTCAAAGGCTTCTCTTTTCTTCTTCAGACAAATCTTGCTTCCTTCATCATATTCGACTTTAATAGTTTATAAGGTATTTCTCCCACCTTCCTGGTGTAGTGGTCAGCATGCTCGACGTGTATTCGAGAGGTAAATAGTTCGAGTCCCGGCGAGGGCATTGCTCATTTTTCATATCTTTTCTGCTTTCAAAAAATACCTAATGTCTCTACAGTGGCGCCCGAACTAAAAAAGGTGGTCGATAATGATTCTCCACCAACAAGATTTGGCGACTGGGTCCCCTAAACGCCAGTCGCTCTTTAAAAGGGGGAGTATATAAGGTATTTCTCCCACCTTCTTGGTACGCCTTCCTGGTGTAGTGGTCAGCATGCTCGACGTGTATTCGAGAGGTCCGTGGTTCGAATCCCGGAGAGGGTATTGCTCATTTTTCATATCTTTCCTGCTTTAAGAAAATACTTAATGTCTCAACAAGTTTAACTCATCATATTCCACCTTAATAATCGTAACATCGTATTCGACCTTAAAACTGGACTACTGTGGGTTCCAAATAACTAAGAGGTGCTTACTATCATCAAAATGAGGTGTTACATCTGATCTCTTCAGTGAATTATCATCACCAGAATATCTAACCATCAAGCAAGCAGACACAAAATTAAAAATGCTTCAAGTTTGTACTACCTCATCACTTGTGAATGTTTAAATTGAGATTACAAACATAAAATTACCAGCGAATGCGGAACCGGTTTCAATATAAAGCTTCCTTTCACAAAGTATATAAATTTAACAATTTAAGTCTAACCTAGATAGAGATTACAAGCTACCTAGATGCGACAAAATTTTGAGCATACACACTTACCAAATAGGATTTAACATCAGTCTAAACTTAAGACTCTAAAATAATCTCAGCAATAACAGTCTTTTCTTTGATCGGCAGGGAAACGGAAACTCTTCCCCCTATTCGTAAAATTCTACACTTTATAGTAAAACTGCTTTCAACTCGAAATTTACATAAATTCTGGAATAAGCAAATCTCGCGGCGGAAAGATGCATAAAGGAAAGAATTAAATAAAATTTCGTTAGTCAAACTTAAATGCCACAATTGTAGGAAATTGGAAACAATTTTTTACTTTGAATTAAGAAAGTAACGAAACCATCTTCACTCTGATGCACTGTCGTTAATGAATTCTGTTCTTAAGTATGCATAATGTTTGCATGTGTGCGTATGTACAGCGTTTACGTGTATTTACTGCTGCTGATACAAATTATACCAGGAATAGGAAAAGAAGATCTGAATCGGGAATGAGGATACACGCAGTATTTTCAGGTCTGGTTCACTTGAGAATAAAGTTGGTATTGCTGAATTAAAGAAGGGTTGAAACGCAACATCAGTAATATAAAGGGAAAGCATGAATGATACTTGCAAGTAACCAATTAAATCTTTCGTTGGTAAATTATTATTTCATTTCTTTTCATTTGTATTATTGCAAGTAACCAATTAAATCTTTCATTGCTGAAGATCCTGTTTCATCGCAACTTGATTTTTGTCTTGAAATTAGTTTTAGTTAATAATTGAGCTGATTATTTCTATTAACTTTCCTGTAAAGGAATTTTATGATGAGAATTTCAGTGTAATTCAGTGTATGAATTCAGTTTCAGAATTATTGTTCATATTTATTTAATAAGCAATTCCAAATGTATTAAAATTTTTTCAAAGTCATTTGCTAAAGTTACGCTTTACCTTTTAAATATCTTGCCAGGTTAAAAAAATATTCAAAATTTTACCGTATTAACATTTTGAAAATAAGAATTTGCTTAAGAATTCACTTAACTCTTTGAGAAGGGGAGAGGGGTAAATTCATACTTAAGCAAAGGATAGTAAATTAATGCTACTCTGTTGTATCTATTAAATGGCTGGGGAAATTTCAATCTGCGCATACTACGTATGTAAATAATAATGAACAAATGCCTTCAAGACTGAAAATAATAGCAGTTATCCATTGTGCTAATTATGACGAAATTATAGGTCGGAATGTCCGCTAACGAGGATCACTTGAATCCTTTCATCAGTAACAGAAGTGGAGGGGGGATGCCGAAACATCATGAAGAACCAAAAATCGTGGATAAAATTGGAGGGAGGGTGGCATGATGACTGACGCATGCACCTTGTATGTGCCTCAGCAGTTACGGTTACAGACACTTACAATTCTCGGCGCGAGGTTAATTTCGCATCCCTTCCCAGCATATAACCGGATAGATCAATATCTTGAGGGTTTTAAATGGAGGGGGGATACGGGGGAAGTAGAAAATAAAAAAAGGCCATTGCAGGCGGTTCTTAGGGTGATTTCTTATGTACACAATTCATAAAGAGAAAGCTTAATGGCAACTCGTTTATGAGTAGCCGAAACTCCTTTTCGAAGGTTGAAACAAAACCTTGATGAGTACCCTATGAGTCATGACCGCGATGAAAGAATTTTCGTTTTTTTTTCCCTTCTCCTAAGCAAGCTATTCCTTGTAAGCTTGTTGGAGGATGAAAAAGAAGGGGGAAAAGTAAACGCGAAAGATTCTAGTTTCACGAAAGAGACAATAACTTTTATGATCCTTCTTTATGGACAACTTGTAGTGGCATAATCTAACGGGAGGACCGTTCTTCTTGAGTGAGGAGAATTTCTTTAGCTACATTTTGGGAAATGATTTTTTTTTAATTTCTTTAAGGATGTGCTAATTAATTTATTTGTGCTTGAAATGCAGTTGACAGTTCCTTACTGAGATATTTCTCTCGGATGACTTTTAAATTCCTAAATTTAATATACCGAAGTGTTTTGAAAAAGACTTGAATTTATAGGATTAGATATGTATCATTGAACAATTAATTATCAGTTTTATGAATAAGTTTTTAATGAGTGGGATTTTGATTATGCTAATCAGTTGCCGGTACACATTCTGCTATCGACCCCTTGATCATCACCTGGACCCCCAAGAATCAGTATCGACCTCATTGGAATTTCCTGCTCTAGAGTTTAGGTTTCCCTTTGAGTTATGTTCAAACTTTCCTTCATGACTTTGGCAAAATGGGCGATCTTTTTTGATTTTTTATATTGCAAAAACGATAATTATAGAAAGTTATAACCAGATTGCAAAGTAAATATGTTTTCACCTGAGGAAAGAGGTAAATATACACCCCAATTTACAATGCAAGGTGTCTGGCAGTTTGGAGGCGAGTGGGCAGAAAGGAAAAGAAAAACCAAATATATTGCGGCATGCGTAGGGGTTCGTAATGGATTGAAAGCACAAGCAGATAATAGGTTAAAAAAATATTGATATCAAAAGAAATATTTCAGGGCTCTGGAATTTTCCTCAGAGATTTTCGTACAGGTGTTCATAATATTAAGCAATATAATACTTCAAACTACTAAAAACGTTAAATACCAAGCAATACAAAGCGCATCTAAAGTGAAAGCTAACTGTGACATCCCAGTTCCGATTTCGCTGAAATTTATAGGGCGTGCAGGGCTTGGCTAGAAATGAAAGTACCCGAAGTGCGAACTCCAGATGGCCAAGCGTTTAGAAAATAAAAATTTTGATGCTGCTCTCGCACCGTATAAGACTTTACATTAAGGCGTTTGCCAAGCAGCGGTTGGCGCGGCGGTAAGAGCTCAGAGTAGTAATGCGATGATCGTAGGTTCGGCTCCCAGGGTGGAGACCTTTTTGTTTTTCTTTTTCCAATTAAGCAAAAAGGTGAATATTTTATTTTATTTACTTATTTATACTCAAAAGGCATAGAAAAGGTAAAAATTTCTGATTTTTCAACAAGGGATTGTAATTAAAGAGCATACGAAAAGACTTTGTACCTGAGAATTCAAAACTTTATTTGTCGACATTCGATGATTTGTTCTCTTGCACGTACTTTAAGAGACTTGTACAAGACTTAACTTGTACAAGAGAACAAATTTCTTCTGCTGGTTGACTCGTGGGGAGGTCAAACAAATCCGCAATTATACGACGAACTCTTCCAAGATGAAGAAGGGATTACCAATATGTAGCATCAAAGTCATTCCCCCTAAATGTACCCCACTGGCGCAACCCTGCGATATATATTTTTATCGTCAGGTGCAGAACTTTATTAAAAAAATAGAAAATTGTTCTTATCTCATCGAGCAAGAAAAAGAAATAACTTCCCGAGAAGACGGCATAAAAATACATTCGATTGTTCATCATCAGTTATCCGCCCCAATATTCGGTAACATGTTACGTTACGCGTGGCTCGCTTCTAAACTTTGCGATGAGAGAAAATGCTTTATGAATGTCAATGAAGTATGTTTTTCTATGGAGACGTTGAAAGAACGATGTTATTGTAAAAATACGGCTTTATAACGTGTGCTAGGTGCAGAAATAATTATTATTTTCCCTTTTTCTATGAAAAATATCATCCCGACGCATGTAATTATCGAATGTCGACAAATAAAGTTTTCAGTTTTCATGTACGTCTTTCGTATGAACAGTTCGTCTTTCGTATGAACAGTTCGTCTTTCGTATGAACTTTGTATTCAAGTCTTTTCGTATGCTCTTTAATTATAATCCCTTGTTGAAAAGTCCGAAATTATTATTTTTTCTATGCCTTTTGAGTATAAATAAATAAATAAAATAAAATGTCCACCTCTTTGCTTCATTCGAAAAAGAATAATATAAAAGTTGAGAAAAAGAAAAAAAAAATTTCCACACGGGGAGTCGAACCCACGATCGTCGCATTACTACTTCGAGCTCCTACCGCCGCACCTACCGCTGTTTGGCAACCGTGCGAGAGCAGCGTCAAATTTTTTATTTTCTTTAATCAAAATTTTTATTTCTAAACGCTTGGTCATCTGGAGTTCCCACTTCGGGTACTTTCATTTCTAGCCAAGCCCTGCATGCCCTATAAATTTCAGCGAAATCGGTGATGACGAGTAGGGAATGTTCCCATGTCAGACGCTTTCTTTCCGGCCTCTTATAGTTTTCAACCGGTCGCGAGATATTTGTAGTATTTTCTGTTTCTCGAGATTTCTGGAAAGCAATAAGAGGATAGAATTACGGTTACAGCCAACATAGTGGTCGATTACATCTATTCAATTTCAATAAAATGACCGAGATATCCATTTACTCAAAGTTAAATGCCCATGCTCCTGTATTTTTACTTTTCCGGCATAGCTTTCTATTAAAATTTGTCTCGCGCTGCATTGCACAGGGAAATAGAACAATTTCAATTATACATCTATTAAAATTAGCTATCTAAATGCAAATTTGGTAGCAATATATACACAAATCCACTCACAGTACAACATACTTTTTTATAATAGCTGTACACTTTTATAATACTTAAAGGTAACTGTTTCAAACCATAATATCATCATCTCTAATATTATTCAGCTCTTACAGTGTTATTCGTCAATGCATCACATATTCAGAAAAATGAAGTGATATATAGTTAACAGTTTTAAAATGAAATGTGTTAAAAATTTCCTTTTCGATAAATGACAATGAATACCGAAATGATACAAATCGTAATGTAACTAATATAAATAGCACTGCACTGATTTTTCAAGCATTTTATACATATATCTAATTTTTCTCTTAACGAATCAAAATCATCGATTCCTCCCCCCCCCCAAATCTACTTGATTTCTAAATTAATGTTTTGCGGAGAAAACATCCATTTTTGTTTTTTTTCTTTAATCTAAAGAAAATTTTGTATAATTTTATATTATTTTTCAGCTTGCTGAAACTTTTTTTGGCATTACTAACAGTAACTGGTAACGATAAAAGTGTTTTTGATGCTTTTTCTAATTTTAGATACTATTGGAACTAAACTGCATTCGAAAATTATTTTTTAAGGATCTAAGCTTCAGATGCCTTAGTAACCGGAATTTTTTAAAATAGCGTATTTTTAAAACTAGACATTTTCGACAACATTTCTGCAGTATTTTCATCATTTGGATATTTAAGTGCTAAGCTATAAGCTGCTGCCATTAATTACATTAAATTTTTTTTCAGTTAGAAACTAAAAATCGGAAGATGTTGAGTTTAGTTTTTCAAGATAAAATCATCTACCAGTTCTTTAATTTCGACTATGAAAAAATAGCTTTCTGAAAAATTTGCGTTCTTACTAATATATTCTTAGCAATCTGATATATTAACTTTTCTCGTTTCTCTTCAACTTCCGTTAACATATTTATCTCTAAAGCTAAACTTTTAAATTTTTCAAGAATATACTTTCCGAAAAATATTCACTTATCCGCTGCGAAAAAAGATATCATTCCTCTACCTCAGTGGGTGGTTTTACGGATAGTTACAATTTTTATAACTGTAATTATATATTTACCTTTTCTGTTTTTTCATAGTATTCAATTCCAGGCATACATAAAACTTTAAAATTCGTTTGCTTAAAAAAGCTTAGCTTTCACTCCACTGTATTGATTCATCATCTGATGCTGTATCTCATAATAACGGATGTATTCCGGTTATTTGTAGGTAAAGTTCTTTAATAGCTTTTCCTG
>KK116519.1:1153711-1177403 GCA_000611955.2 Stegodyphus mimosarum | reverse complement strand
GTATCCGTATTACTTTAAAATCAAGAGCAGTGTTTTCAGAGATAAGACAAACATATTTATTTCGATGGTGGTTAATAGGGAAATCTTGCATATCTATATTTCTGTAGAAAACTGTTTGTCGAGTACTGCCCTATAATGGAAAATATCTTATGCTCTAATACGAGCTATGGTTCCGTTATGTTAAATTCGCGATAATTTACTACCATAATTTATCAGCGTATCAAAATCTATAACAATTCTTAATTTATGTTAATAATCATAGGTAGACTGTAACACAGACGTAAATTGAACGTGAATTTCATGGGTAAACTATTCGACTTTACTAATATTATCTTAATACGTTTACATCGTTGGTTCGAATTCTATTAATTGTTATGAATTTTATAGCTCTTCTTTTTCTCGTTGCTTTGCCTTTTAAACACATCAGCAAATAATCTTTTTTAGTTTTAAACAAAATTTTTCGTTTTAAGAGATATTTCTGATTGCGAAAATTCTTCTCAGCAACTACTGAGTAACAAGCTTTATGCTTTTAATTTTTTCTATTAATACTCATATCAACAAGCGGCTGAATGGGTAAAATTGGCAGCTTAAGTTTGGTTTAGTTTACATGAATATGACAAAATATGACAAAGCATGCGATGGTTATCTGCCTAAGGGAAGGATGTTTTCGTGGAGAACTTTCTAAGAAAACTGGCTCGTGTTCACTTGAATAAGGCACAATTTATTTTCCAAGAAAGCATTTCTTCTAAAGCAGATAACACTATGCTCTTTACTGTAATTGATTAATCAACGAACCGGTGTTAGTTATTTGCACGCATTTTAGCACTCAAATTAAATTTTACTGCCAAAAATTGAGCTTAAACTTTACATGCTGTTCTCGCATTCAAATGTAGTCAACGGATCAACTGTTTTATAGTATTATTGTAAGTTATCGTTCGTACTGTATTTCTAAAGTGTAAGCTCAATTTCAAAAATTAATAAGATTTCATGATGCTTCATACTTTTTATTATCCTATACCCCGTCTCCACAATTAACTCAAAGAGTTTCAATGGGTTAAATTTGAGGAATACTGTAGGTGATTGCAACTAATTTTAATTCTTAGCCATAAATATTGTTTCCACTCCTTATCCAATTGATTTTGATGTTTTAGTTTCAATTTTTCAAGCTTTAAATCAACAACTTTATCGCTTTCATTTAATTCTCTTTCTTTACGTTTTAATCATCCGAAAACTGTATTTCAAAAATTTCTTTAGGAAGAGACATATTTTTTTTTTCGGTTACCTTAGAATCATCGGAATGAAAAAATATTTTTTAAAGCGCATTCCTTCGTATCAGTATTCAGTTTTATTAGAATTAGTCAGAACAGTTTGTCTTAAATCTTTCACAAAAAAATTCAGAATTGTAAAGCTTTTTATATTTCTTAGATACTAAACAATTCATTTTTGTTTCATCATGAACAATAGAACAACTTAAAAAAGATAACTCGTGTCTTATTCTATATATTTACATTCCAGCGCCGAAAAATAATGAGATAGAATAATATGCCGATTCACTTAATAAGTGAAACAATATGTGCAACTGCTCCAGAAATAACCGTAAACCAATTGTATAGTTCCTACGTAAATTAATTATAGATACAAAACAGAATTTCGAATTATACGTCTCGTTCAATGGCAAATTTTATACAAAAAATGAAGCAAAAAACAATACGATGCATTTCATTTTCAAACATTCTTGTTTAGATTCTCTACTCTATTCGAATGGGTCTTTTGTGCCTTGAGTCTGCTGCAGGAAACTTTAAGTATTTATGTCATATTCCATTTTCTGAGTAGAGATTGGAAAGTTTGTTATGGCAGAGGAAAAACAGAAGAGCTGTACTTCAACTTAAAGTGAGATGGTAAAGAATGCGTGGTACCTTTTACACAAGTCTAGTTTAAGCTCAATACCATAGCGTATGTAAATTAATTTCAATACGTTAGTTCGAACAATGAATTTTAATATTGAAAAACAATATGTACATGGGAAATCTCAGCACTTTTGAAAATAAATTAATGATAATATTTCTTCTCTTAATTCATTTTGATTGTTTGTAATAAACTGTTTGGATACTTCTTGACCTGCTCAAGATTTGAAAGCTAATAGTCATAATTTCTTTTTTTAAAAGAATTTCAGAATTTTCCTGGCTAATTTGGAGTTTTTTCTATTTGTTTACCTGAGATAAGAGCCTCATTTGCTTTACCCTTGTACCGGTTCTGCCTGAGGGTTCGTTTGTGTTTTTGTTTAATAGACTGGGACAAAGCTCAATAGAACTGCCTGGGTAAAGGAGGAATGCCTTCGTGAAGGAATTGCGAAAGGAAACGGGTTCATAATCAAGTCCTGATGATTCAGCTTTTCAGATTTAATTTGCCATTTTTGAACTGCATAAAAAACTGATGGGAATGGTTTGGGGAATTGAGAATATCAGCCTGTCAGGACTGAGTGTTCGGTGCATATTCTTGGCGAACATCTTCGTGTAAATCTTAAGTCCTGATCTTGAACAGGGAGCTGAATGCAGCTATGTTCTGTGGTAGAATACTGTGATTAAGTGGTAGAATAACTATACGCAAGAAGGATTTAAAATCCTCTTTTTTTTTATTAAACCACAATTATTTACAGCCACTTCCCAACTCGGGAGGGATACAGAAAATAATGACCGCCACTTTGGTCTAAACTGAATAATCAGAAAATTTAAACTAAAACTAATTAGAAATTAAGTAGTCATTGCTCACAGAGCTATGAACGCGAGGTTGGCCTCTATGCTAAATGGTTCGTAGCAAGATTTAACTAATACTAACGCACTTGGAATTACTTCAATAAGTAATAGCGTAACAGTGCTACGGCTTAGAATTTAAAACTAGCTGGTCAGGCGAACGTTGAATAGAGTAACAGTGGTCTGAGACTAAAAGCTGTCTCACACTGAGAGGTTCCTACCTCTTGCTTAAATAGAACTTGGCTCCACTTCAAATTAGCATAAAGCTGAAACGCGCGCTTATTCTAACGGGAAGTTGAAATAAGAACAGATAGAAAAAGGCAAATTAAAATAAAACTTTGTTAGTTTAACTAAAACCTTACAAGCCTAGATGAGAACTGAACTAGAGTTGCTGACATTGAATCAGAGATGCTGCATTAAACTGTGCACGGGTTTTTGAAGAACTGGCTTGAAAAGTACTTTCCAAAAACTCAAAAGGTACCTGAAAACTTTAACTGGGTCCTGTATGTGTTCAGCGAGAACAAAAAAAAAAAAAAAAAAAAGAAAGAAAAAAAAGAAAAAACAGAAAACATCCAGATCAAATTCAGAAGAATGCTAGGTCTTTGTAGACACGGCATCTCACAGCAAATTAAAAATTGCATTTCAACCCCAAAATCCACCGCAGTTTTAACTGCATTTACAAGATGAATCCAAAATCTTGTCGAAGAAAGCAAAATTAGTATTCCTGCCTTTCCTAGGCAGATCTCTATGTGAAGCGGGATTCTTCGCCTTTATAAGTACTAGAACAAAATGCAGAAGTCGCTTAGATGCAAAACCAGACATTCGTCTGCAATTGCCACCACCTGAGCTAAGAAAACTGCTCCACAGGTTCAAACCACGCGTGCCTCATTTAACGTTTGTTATTTTATGTTGTATCTTAATTTAAGTCTTTAATTAACAGTTCACGCTATATAGTAAAATTGAATTGAAATTCTTTTCTGTAAGGAATGATACAAATTTTGAATAGCGAATAATGGACGAATATTTATTTTAATTTAACTGGATAGAATGATTGGACTGAAATACCTGTGTTTATTTTATGTATATTTTTTATTATTGTTCCGTGTTGTAACGAAATTTTTTTATGTATTGAATTTTAAATAATATTTTTGAATGATAAAATCTTGGCGAAACCACAGCTATTGATTGGTAGCTGAAAATAAACTGAAATATTATTACAAATCTCAAAGATTTTAAATCAATTTCATTGCAAGGGTATTGTGCTGTAGCTTAGATACATTTTATCTTTACATTCTTTTACTATTTATCCTCTCTTCCTTCCCAAACGTGTATACGAGCCAGATTCCCTTAGAAAGTCCCCCACGAAGGCATCCCTTCCCTTAGGCAGATAAACCTTAAATGCTTTGCAATAACTATTAAACCAAACTTTGCCTACCACTTGTAAGGTATTTCTCCCGCCTTCTTCGCATGCCTTCGTGGTGTAGTGGTCTGCATGCTCGACGCGTAACCAAGATGTCCGTGGTTCAATTCCCGGCGAAGGCGTTGCTAATTTTTCATCTTACCTGCCTCCAAATAAATACCTAATGTCTGTACACACTACCCTAAATTCTTCTAAAGGCGTTCTTTGTGCTTAAGGGGCCCCGCCGTAGATTTTCATTCTAAAGAGAGCTCCAATGATTTTTTTGTTCATTGAAATTGTTTTTTAAAACGAAACAATGTGAATATCTTGTTCTTAATTTTCTTCTGATCCTTGCCACATGTACATGAGATTTCTGCGTTCGTTTAATTTCTGCTATCTGCTTAAAATTACAAATTCAGTTCTATCAATTCTCAGAAGTTGAAACCAACATAAATGTTACAAGCAAGTTTAGATTCTAGTAGCAAGAAGCAAATTAGTATTCCAATTATCTCAAGTACATACTTCCACTCATTTCAATCTAAGCTGAGTTACAGCCAGTGTAAGGTAATCTTAACTAAAAAGCAAAGGTTTAATGAACAACTAGTGAACAAGAACTAAAAATACTTAAACTTCAATTTGTAGTAAACCAAGCAAAATGGCATGGTGTTCTACAAACTAAAAAGCTAAACAAGGATGCTAAAGCTAAACATTATAATTCACATAGTGTTTAACTGCAGCAAAAATAAGAGAAAATAATCTATCTGTTATTTACTCTAGGGATAGAATGTAACAATCTAACTGCCCAGCTCCTTAATTAAACAAATATTGTAAATCAGTCACCAAGGATAATGGCTAGCTGTCAAGCTGAATAAATCACTTGGAAGGCAGTCTGAAAAGAAAACATTAAGTGTGCTGTATCAGTTAGCTAACTTCTCCTCTGAAAATATTATCTTGGCCTTACGGCATTTAGAATAGGGTGGAACCGTATAAATCAGCATTCAACTATCGCGAAACTACGCTGGGTGATTTAAAACTCAAGCTATTAGCATAAAAGCTGCTTTCTAGCGAAACTCGAGTACCCCCCCCCTCCTCATCACCAGAAAAAGCATAACATTTAAAAGCAGGCGAGAGGGGGGGGAGTTGTCTCGAAATTAATAATATAAGTTAAATCAGACACACCGATTTCAAAATCTATCGCTACAACATCAATATATGCGATACACAAGAACGATAAGCAAGTAGGTAAAGAGCAAACGCATAACCACACCCCTCATATACTATCACCTTACATAAAGAATTTATGAAATATTTCGACAACGTTGATTTTCTCCAAAGAAATTTAATCTCTAATTGAGACTGTTCTGTCACGATTATTTTCTAATTTATAGTAACGAATTAAATCTATAACTTACCTATAACTTTAACCCCTTGGCATTTTACACTCATGTCCATAAATTAAGGATAATGCAAAATCAGGTAAAGGAAGAGTTAGAAGCAAAACAAATTTGACTTATTCGTAAAGCTTATTGATTAAACAAAAGGCAAAGAGCAAAAAAAGATGCTATATGTTTGATATTATTAAAAAAATTAGCGATTTTTTCTCCCTGGAGCAAATTACAAAAAACACCTATTTACAAAAAACCAATATTACATGGTTCGTATGATTGTTAATACATCGTATGTCTCCCAGACGATGCAATACAGTCCGTACAACGCCAAGGCATGCTGAGTATCAAATTATCGATCTGATCTTGGGGGATATTACACCACTCAAAAAGCAATGCTCTCCGAAGTTCCGGTAGACATGTAGGAGGAGGTTGACCGGCTGCTTAAACACAAATTGTGCGCCCATGTTGCCCCGAAACAAACGTACATTTGGTTCCAGAATGACGTTCCGATAGATTTGGCTTGTCATGGTTCCAATTTGAGCATGCAGGTCAGTTCTGGAACCCAGAATATTTCCACCCCAAACGAGCACTCCTGCACCACGGTAACGGTGTCGTTCAATGATGTTTTCTTGGTGGTAACGCGTACCTGGATCTCTCTATGTGAAAGTCCGGCGAGAATCAGACTGCAAGCTAAACCTGGACTCGTCGGAAAACATCACACAAGCCCACTGTTGCGGTGTCCACAATGCATGCTCTCTACTTGAAGCTAACCGAGGCGACAGTGAGTTGCAGTAAGTGGAATGCATCTGACAGGTCTATGAGCATATAGACCAATCTGTCCTAAGCGTCTGTACACGGTCTGCCTTGAAATTGTCGTACCAGTGGTTGAAGAGAGCTGACGAGACAAGTGTGAGGCTGTGCTCCGCCTGTTTCTTTTGGCAGCAACTGCCAAATACCGGTCCTCATTCGGCGTTGTAACTCTGGGGCAACGTGTGCTGTAACGTCTACTCACATTACCATCATCTTGGAATCGTTGCCAAAGCCTGGAGATGACACTTTGGGCAATTCCAATTTCGCCCGATACTTCCAGTTGGGTACGCCCACATTCCAGACGGCCGATAATTCTACCACGCAAAAAATCATCCAAATGCGTTCTTTTTGTCATAACCATTCTGTTATTGCACTGAAATGCTTATAAAGCGCCTGCGAACAATTTTACTTCTTTGCCTGTATTCCTTATATATCACTCTTTTACACTCTCGTCATTGCGACGAACCATCGGTGTCATCTGGTTTCTTCCTGAAATTTGCATATGATTCTTGAAGATGTGTGGAGTGATTTTACAGGTGATATATTTATTTTAGAGTTCGATTTCCCTGTGACTCCGAATTATCCTTAATTTATGGATATGAGAGTAGTTATAAATACCCTGAAGACTTCTTTAATTGGAGACTCTCAACGGACACTCGACTGGTAGATTTCTAATCTGTTTTTTAGCACTAGAAGTATTAATAGTCTCTATCTTCATTTTTTGTCCGCATCACTTTTCTAAGAAAAGAATGTTGCCGCTAAATATTATGGCCTGCATCATTCTTAAAGAAATAATATAGCAAACAAAAACAGTATGGCAACATTCTATCGGAAATTCTAAAGCTATGTCTATTTTAAATAGCTTCTGATTTTGCTGTTTAATTTTATGTGGCTTAAATGCGAAGAAAGCGATGTTTAATAAATAAAATTAAAAAAAAAACAAAGTTAATAATGAAAAGATTAGACTGTTGCGTAAGTGATTACACTAAGAAAACTGCACATTGATACGATGAACTGAGAAAAGACTGAAGAAATAATAATAACACTTAACAACATAATGGGAATTCTAAACATGTGCTGCTTTTAAAATTTTTGTGAATTTATTATTGAATTTTTTGGTGCAAGTGTGAAGAAATCGAAGTTCAATATTAAAGTTAAAAAGACAAAAGAAGTTGTGTAGGTCATCTTGCTAAGAAAACTGAGCACTAATATGATAAACTGAGAAAAAAACTATAAAAAAGTGTTTAGTAGCACTTAACCCTCTATCAGGAATTTTAAACATACGTTTTTTCCCCCTTTCTTTCGTTTTTTTTTTTTTTTTTTTTTTGTGGTAATACTCTTAAATTTTATGCGGCGTAAGTGCGGAGAAAGCCATGCTTAAAAAGACAAATTTCTTAACTTCTTTAATTGTTGTGTTAGCAGAGATGAGTCGATCTGTAATCTGCGACCTCAGCAAGAGTATGAAAACTTTTAACAAACCTTTTGGTGAGAAGTTAAAATTTGAATCATTTCATATTTTCTTTTCTTTCTTTTCCTTTTTATTTCTTTTCTTGCTACTCCACTTCCCCACTGATTTTGCTTAAAAGTCACATGCGTTAAGACTTAAAAGTCAAACAGGTCAGAACAGTCAAGTTAGAACTTTCTAGTAATGCACTAAACTCGTCCGCAGAATATTTCACATTTTGCTAAAAGAGATTATTGCTAGCGTACTGCTCTGCCGCGATTCGTGATAAGTTAATATCGTACTTAGGGAATTATTATGTGCTTGGTGACAGTTGACCCGCACAACGTAAAGACTATACCGCTTCCTGATGCAAATGGGTTTAGACATGAGACAAAACAATTCAGTATGAGAATTATGAGAGGTTTGCTGTTCATGCATTATTTGTGAGGAGGAGGGGAAAGCAAGTTTCGTTTTTCTTTTAAGAGTATCTATCAAATGTTCTTATCAGTTTCTAAAATAAAATAGTTTTCTTGTTTTACTTAAATGAATTAAAACAAACATTTACTTATACTGCTTTAAATTATCGCCACAAAAACAATAGCAACTAAAATAGAAAAATCAATAAGATAGTAAATAAGATAAAAGAAATAAATTCATTTTGCTGTTAGAAGGAGGAAGCAAATAGCACTGATGTTTCTCCAGTAAGAAAAAGCAACTGGTATTAGGTGGTAGAACTTGAAAAGTTAACACTAACCTCAGTTTAGAACAATCGTACACCTCATCAAGAGAAGGAAAAAAATATCATACTGATGTTTGCGATGACGATCCATTCATGTGACAGCTGCCTTTATCTGTCAACATCTCGTAGCGTTTAGTAGCTCTTCTTCTGAATTAAACTGAAAAACTTTGAAACTTAGCTTCGTTTTAGCTTATTTGGGCATTTAATTTTGCTCATTTTTTCTGATTATTAAATATTTTATTGTGATGTAAGGCACTTTGCATACTCCTGATGCCACTTTTAATGATATAACTCTGTCACAGCTCCATTTACAGTGCATTCAAAACTTCGGTGTAAATATTCCACATACTGCCCTTGCCAGGAATCTAACTTAAATCAACTGCTCATTATTATGCCAAATACTGAGATCCTTGTATTCAATATCATTTCCTCAATTCACAATTTTAGGAATTTCTGCTATTTTCCCCCTTTTGTACTAGTATTACGCGATTTCTTTGAAAAAACAAAAGCGCCGTTTCATTTTTGTTTATTGTTACTTGCATTCTAAGTGATACCATCCATTGTAAAAGCTTAGAACTATTTTTTTACCAAACTTTGGTTGTAGAGAGAATTTTTAGATGAGTTTTACATATGAGGAACTCGAGAAGAAATAAAAATACACAATAAACACTCAGAGCAAACTTCAGAACAGAAATAGACACAACTTAAGAAAAATAGCGTCAGTAAATCTGATTGATTGTTTCTGATAGGCTGTGAAGAAGTGTCACTTGTTGTTCATAATTAATTACACCTGTTACAAGATTTCATATTCCTCCAGGGATAATGTGTGCAAAGGCCACTTGTGTGAAACTGCCATTTGCGCAACAAAGTACCGGTTTGAGAATGCAAAATTATATGAGCTGTCACACGTTTAAAATGTTTTTGATTATGCTAAAATTACTTCGCTTATTATGATGAAATTACTTTGTCTTTCCTTTTTAAAAGTTTCTTGATGGTTTTGTTTTGCATTCAGAAGGCCATACCATCTAGATTTTTCCTAAAAATTATCTTACATTCCATTAAATATTATCTGTAAATATCGGTAAGCAATAGTATTTAGCATGTCATTATTTAAGGAAACCGGAGAGGCAGAAGAAACTTGCAATCCAGAAACTTCAGGTTACAGCATTACAGTCTAGCAGAGAGAAATTTGCCATTAAATAAATAAAAAAAATTGTCCCATCATAAAGCTGAAACATTATTGTTAAATAAAACTGAAATTTAACTCTTAGAAAGAATTTCAATTTTAAAAGCTTTGTTTATTTTTACATTTATTTTTTTAACATAACGATAAAAAGAGATACAAAGAAATAATATAATATAAATAGATATAAAGAGAGCGATATAGAGAAGACAATCAAAATACTGAAAATTACATAATCATTAAAGAAAGAAAATTAAAGCTTAAGTTACATTAGAAAAGGAGTATAGACAGAGGATTACATTCTATAGACGAATGCAAACTTTCGTCACTATCATTAGATTTTATTTTTAGTGGAGATGAAAATGTTCACCAGCCGTGGAGTTATAAACTTCTCAGACAACGTGCCATATGGATTAGAGATCTATTTTACATTTTATATTAATGTTATAAAGTCACATTTGTCTCAAAATGTTGTTGAAAAGAAAAGATAAAATTAATTTTTAAATTATTTACTTCACTATTCTGATGAGCACTGTATTTTTGTGAAACAGATGATAAAGGAAGATCTTAGGCCTTTTCGCTTAGCAACAGTTTCTGATCTTTATTTGTGCCTGATAAAGATTGCTGACATTAACTACCTCCGTTAAAACCGTTAGGTAGGTCTGAAGCGTTAATTGAAGTTTAATTATAACTTCTTTAAAAGCAATTCAAGTTGATTTCATTTAAAAGAACTGGATATCGTGACAAAATATTCATAATCTAAAACATTATAGAACAGATATTATGATGAAAGAAATTCATTTTATGTGCATGGGTCGTTAAGATCTTAGCAGAAATTTTTGCTAATTGAATTCAAATAATAATAATAATAATAATAATAATAATAATAATAAGAGCAACTTTATAATAAATTGATAAAATGAGCTTTGCACTGTAAATAATTATCAGCAATATTAATCTCAGTTTAAATTCCTAGTTATAAAACCATCTCCCCCCAGGCTTGTAAAATAATGCACATATCACTTCAAATGCATTGGAGAAACAAAAACTATAAACAAGACATTAATATGTTAATGTGTCCGCCAGAAGTCTAGCAAAATAAATTAATGAGCTCGCACGTACTTAAAAGAGGAAGAGAATTAATATTTATTTTATTAACTCGAAGAAATGATGCTTAAGATGATAATCGTGTTTGCTTATAACCCAACTCATTGGAACACGTGTGATGTGTTGTGTAAATTATGGGATAATTTGCATGCCGTTTCAAACAAAGTGAAATCAAGAAAATCACCGGGTATGGAACTTATTCAGGAGAAAAAAGGCTACAGAATGTTTATGGCTCTCCACGACCTTTCTTGTGTGACTACAGGACATAAGCTATAAGTGATGCAAGAAAAATGAGAATAACGTGGAAGTCATTTTCTTTTTTATCGTTAGTCAAGTTCTCTGCACTTGCGTATGCATTAAATTTCCATTTTCGTAACTTCTAAAGATTCTTAAAGTTTTGTTGTTTCTTTGAAGTCTTCATCAATGACTAAATTCATTTTTTGTGTGTGAACCGGATGTCCTTTTCCCAACTAATGATTTTCATAAAATTTTAATTGCGATTACAGACTCAAAATATCTTTTTTTTTCAAACACAAAGGAGTATTTTATCAAATTTTTGAGCTTTCATAAAATTTTGAAAGCTGGCCAAAAAATAAGGTGTTTCGCTTGCACATTTATTATATATTCTAAACTTATCACAATTTAGTACCGGCATTTGTTCTTCCGAATACCAGAATTCAGAGTTCTCTTTTTCTTTAATATTTTAAAGTAAGCTGTGCTTTGGTTAGGCTCAGAAGGTACTCTATCTCATATACGTTGAAATAAAGAAGTGTCAAGGTTGCTACAATTGTACCACAAGTTTTGTCTCGAAAAAATCTCCCAGATTCTGCTCATGTGTACGCAGGCATTTATTTTTTAACGAATCCGCATGAGGAAACAAGCGAATTCATATCTGGTTATTTGTAGACCTATGCAGTTAGCCCTGACAATCTCCCAATACATCTTGCAATGAACTGGTCGTCCAAGAATGTGCAAACATCATTGACAAATTGAGGGACTCTGTTTGAGCGGAACTTTAAATCAAAGTCCTTCAGACCTACTAGACTGAGAAACGAATTATCGCTCCGTCTGAATTAATATGACAACGTCTTAATAAATTAAAATAACCTTTCTAGTAAGCCTTTGAAATTAGACGGAAGTCACCACTTGTGTTTCGCTTGAGGGTATTTGAAACAATATAAGTTGAAATTGATATTAGAGGTAATGTAGTCAGAGACCACACAAAATGGTTTACTTAAGCTGGCTTAAATATTTTAACTATCTGCTAGCGAAAATGGCTGAAGGAGGAATAATCGCTGGCAGAGCTGGGTGATAAGACGAAATCTACAGGAGACACTCTCAAAAGCCGTAACACTAAAACAATCAAAACTTTTGACTTAAATACTCAACTAACTAATTTGCATTCTGGCGAGGACTATGGGAAGGAAAATTTGTAGTAAAGTTTTTAAATCATAATAACTAGTTATATAATACACTCACGTTTGTGAAAATTGCAACACCAAGAAGGAATCGTCATAATTGAATGCAATTTAATACACAGTTGAGTGGTAGGGGTACAAATAAATGATTAAATGTTCAAAGCAAACAAACAAGAACAAGAGATCAGAATCAGTATTTTGTGTGGCCACCACGCGCCGCAATAAGTGCTGCTACACGACGTGGCATGGAGTC
This sequence comes from Stegodyphus mimosarum, assembly GCA_000611955.2. NCBI lineage: Eukaryota > Metazoa > Arthropoda > Arachnida > Araneae > Eresidae > Stegodyphus > Stegodyphus mimosarum. The sequence goes on along the minus strand of KK116519.1, from coordinate 1,164,912 downwards.
AAACAAAGTTTGAATGTCTGACTGAGGAAGAGCATTCCATATCGTTTGTACGCGTACCCAAAGTTCGTCTGCAGACGCAACAGGACGAGGATCACGAGCAAGACGCCGACCAATGACATCCCACACATGTTCAATTGGCGACATATCCGGGGAACACGCAGGCCAAGGAAGAAGCTGTACCTGCTGCGCTGCAAAGAAGGATTTAACAATCCGAGCAGTATGAGGGCGGGCATTGTCCTGTTGAAATACAGCGCCTGGCAAGCTTTGAAGGAAGGGAACAGCTTCGGGCTGTAGAACTTCACGGATATACCGGTTGCTGTTCAGATTGCCCACAATTCGTAGCAATTGAGATCGTCTATGATATGCTATGGCGCCCCAGACCATAACTCCGGGTGTTCGTCCACTGTGGCGTTCGATAATGCACTCCGGAAGGTGGCGTTCACCGGCATAGCGTCTGACACGAATGCGGCCATCATGGTACCACAAATTAAAGCGGGATTCGTCAGAAAACACGACATGCTGCCAATCAGCACGCCAGTCTCTATGCTGATTGGCCCATTGTAGCCGCAGGCGGCGATGGTCGTGCGTTAGGGGGATCCTGTATAAAGGAGTCCGTGCGCGCAGTCCACACTGCAGCAGACGTCTACGAATTGATGAAGCACACAATGAAACACCTGTAGCTATTGACCACAGTGCTGCCAATTGTCTAGAGGAAGCTGTACGGTCCGTCCGCGCCATGCGGACCAGGTGTCTATCATCGCGAGCTGACGTCACATTTCGGGGTCCACTCCCGGATTTCCGAGTTGTCCGACACTCGTCCGTCCACTGCTTCCAAACGCGCATCACTGTGCTGCTGTTACGCTGCACACGAGAGGCTACTGCACGATACGACAATCCAGCTTCACCAAGGCCGATGATTCTCCCTCGTTCAAACTCTGTAAGTTGTTCAAATCTCGCTCTCTTTCGTCGACGAGGCATAAGTACAGATTGAGTTAACGTTTACCACTAGCAGATAACCACCGATAACCATACACGCCTCGCTACAGCCGTCTATTTATTCGGATACATCAGCCGTTCAGAGGGCGCTGCTCAGCATACGCATGCGCTACGGATTTGCAATTCTAATCATTTGCATATCATGCGCTACTTTGCATTTCCTGAAAATTTCAGCTCACTCGCGTAAGTCCTTCATGGTGTTGCAATTTTCACAAACGTGAGTGTATAAACTAGTCCCAACCAAATTTTAAACGAATCTAACACGAAATTCTTAATGACACTGGATGATACTTTAAATTCTCAAACGTAGCTTCATAAGCCAACTTTTGAAAAATTTAAGCTAAAATTATTCCTAGAGCTAATTTTACATTAAATTTAAATTGCGTTTAATTTTTCGTTTCAGATTCATCGACTAACATTATTTCTCCCAATTTCTTTGTCTCACATTTCCTTCCAGATTCCTGGTAGAGAAAATTCTTTAAGCAGATACGCAATATGTACTTACAAGAATAAATCTTTTACAATTAATTTTTCCTCTTGTCCTCTTTTCCATCCCGCTCTCGAGCTTTAGTTCGGTTCGGTGAAACAGTATGCAAAACTTAAGTATTTTAACGAGTTCTACCTGCTATCGAATTCTTACATAGTTAGCATCAATACAGAAGCCAGACTTCAATGACACCCTCCTTCAAAATCTATAACCTAATGTTCTAGATTTGAATTTTATTTAACCTTTAAGTGATGACTGGACAGCCTAAGGTCTACAAAATTTTTTTAAGCAGGGCTTTTAAATTTTCACTTACAGTATCCTCTATCAACAATACATTTTGCTTTTGCAATGCATTCTTGCTTAACATATATTATTCTTGCGTTTAAGCTACTAAACTTTAAAGATTATATTTATTTACGTTTAACAATGACAATGTAAAAACGAAACGCCTGTTGCTATTATTTTGACTTGAGTTCTCGCCAAAATTTTCTACTATTTACTGATTTTTCAATTAAACTAATATAAACATTAATTTAGAAATCTTATCATCACATCTATCTTAATAATAACACCATATCTATATGAATCACCATAGCTATAAAATCTATATTAATCACCATATCTATATTAATCTTATCTTACCGCATTCATTTGCACTTTGGCAGCTGAGGTACATGGTTCGATAAAACCATCAAAACTAGCCCTGGAAAATTTGCAAATATAAGGCTGATTTTTGTTGTTTGACTTCTAAATTAATCTTTGTTCAGCGTGTTATTTTAATCTAAATTACACTCACTTCCAAAAGTTTAGCACGGAGAGGAAAATGCTTACTTCCGGAAGCTAATCAGAATTGAAGAAGATGCAATTCGCTGCAGAGGTAGATGGAAGTATGCAAATATGTTAGGTAACAGCCAATAGCGCTTTCATGTCAAGAAATATGCAAAAAAGGCAGTCTTATAAGAAGCCAACTTTATGGAGAGTTACAGAAGTTGATTATAAGTGCTGATAGAAGGTGTTTAAAACTTTCGTACAATTTGTTTTCAAGACAAACCTGTTTCTATGACTTCCAGAAGACGAATGGAAGGTTCTGAGCGCTGGCGTGCTGTGGGGTGCATTGAAGCAGTGCAGTCGATGACAGATGTTGCTCTTTTCTTCGGCGTTCATCATTCCGTAATTTCACGTTTATGGAAACAATTCCAAACCACACTGACAGTTGTCCGAAGGCCCGTAGCCGGTCGCCCAAGGGTTACAACCCCCGCGGAAGATCGATATATTGCTATGGTAGCCAAGCGGAATCGCAGAGCGACCTCCACACGTGTGACATCTATGGTTACAGCGTCCATTGGTAAGGCGATATCTGCAGCTACTATACGCCGAAGATTACATATGAGTGGACTGTACGCCCGGGTACCTCGAGTTTGTGTACCTCTATTCATCCAATCAAGAGGGGCGCGATTACAGTGGTGCCGGGAACATGTCAATTGGAATGTATCTGACTGGGGCAATGTCATGTTTACTGATGAGCCAAGATTTGCTCTGGAGTCAGATGACAAGCGGATATGGCGTGAACAAGGAACACGCAATCAATCCCAAAACATCACCGAACATCACGCATTCCGAGGCGGAAGCAGTATGGTGTGAGCCGGGATTTCATTAGAATATCGCACCGACCTGCACATCTTTAAACGGGGTTCTTTGACAGCTGTCCGGTATCGAGATGAAGTCCTAGCACCCACTGTGAGATTGTATGCTGCAGCAGTTGGCCCTACTTTTGTTTTAATGGACGATAATGCACGTCCCCATAGAGCTGACATCGTCGATGACTACCTGGAGAGTGAAGGGATTGTGCGTATGGCGTGGCCAGCATATTCGCTTGACCTTGATCCCATTGAAAATCTTTGAGATGCTCTCGGCTGTGCTGTATCTTCACGTTTCCCACCTCCAGCCACTCTTATTGAGCTGGAAACTGCTCCACAAGAAGAAGGGCGATTGCTTAATTCTGCTGTGGTTGACCGCCTAATTGAAAGCACGGTCACAAGGTGTAAACTTTGTATACAGATGAGGGGGATTACATGCCCTATTAATGTCCTTTTTTTATTTTATGCTGTTTATTTTCACTTTATACGTAATTCTGTTCAAATCTCCAATATGTCATTATCTGATAACTTACAAAAATTTAATATTGTTTTCATTTCTGTATATAATTATTGATTTTGCTTTATGCATAAATATATATGCTACTTTCCTGCCGAATTTTGTGTCAATCAAAGCAGTATTTGTTGATTTTTTTGCATTTTACATCTTCGTGCTTAACTTTTGGAAGTGAGTGTATAAATAAGCATGTTTAGCATACAAACATAAAATTATTAAAAATAGATAAATACATCAAAAAACGGCTTCTTAGCTGTAATTAGATATCCTCGCTTGAGGTAAAATGAAAGTGTACTAGCAACTTCGTACATATATTTTAACCTACATAAAATAACTCCTTGAAGAAATAGAGTAAATTTTCACTTATCTTTCATTTTTTGGAACTCAGCCATCCTTCTTTCCATAAATTCATTCCAAATTGTTTCGGTCACGGTTTACGGGACTGATAATCATCCTGATCTTTTTCCAGTTCTCTCTCGTTTTCATTTTGGTCCTTGATTCTCGTCAGTTCTGCTTTATCGTCAGCATATTCTAGGGCCGGTGGTGTCTTTCTTGAAACTTTCCTTCGGGTTTCGTAGTGCCCACTATCTGGTCTGTCATCCATCTGCGCTTTCTGATGTCTGGTTATGGCCTTTTCAAGTGTAGGTTTTTCCAATAATTTTCAAGTCCTTTGACCGTTAATTCAAGCTTCTCTTCGATATTGTTCACCGAGGCATTTTTTTTCGCTTTCCTCCGAACTGCCTACGTTTCTTAGTCAGGTGGTCGAAATACTTCATAGATACTAGACATTTGCCTTGAACTTTTCACACGTTCCTTGTTCTTTTCTCTTTCTAGCCATTCCACCTGTGAGAGTTTTCGTTTCGATAGTACATCTGATCTGGGTCTTTTCTCTTTTTATTGTCACTCCCGAAATCTGTTTTTTTTCCTCTCTCTGAGGGCCTACCTGCGATGTAGACACCGCTACTGAATCAATCGACTTTTCCGACAAGCATGCATTGCTGATGCAAGAGGTGCTTTCTCATACATTCCTTACGAGCAGCATGTCAGTCCTCTCGTAATATTTTTTTACGTGGTTGACGTTCGCTCTTACAGATTCACCATCCTTTCCTTTTAAATGCAACACTGTTTCGCTGAATCTTTCAACAAAAAAATGGGCCTTCGAGCTTGTTACAGAATATTTCCAATTTTCCTTCTTGAGTCGGAGACTGCACAAAATGGTCTATTTAAGCTGGCTCAAATATTTTAAAGGGGTTATTTTAACGTCAGTTAGCGAAAATGGCTAAAGGCGGAACAACTGCTGGAAGAATTGAGCGATGGAACGAAATATGCGGGTGATGCTCCCAAAAACTTTAACACTAAAATATTCAAAATCCTCCACTTAAATACTCTAGCATTCTGGTGGGATTACAGAACGAAGAATGTATAGAAAAAGTTTTAAATCATAATAATCATTTAGTTAACATAAAATACCTTATGAAATATCCATTGTTTTGAAGAATTATTCTTTCAAGAATTTCTCCACAGCGTATTTCCGTAACATCATCAGGTATGTTAACCGAGTTGGGATGGTGTCCGCGAAAATAAAGAAAACTAGTATCCAAATGCAACAGCCTTATATATTTCAGAAATGCTCTTCCCACTGGCACAGACCTTCTTTCAATATCGCCAGGAGTTTGAATGTTAAGAATTTTTCTTTCGTTATACTTAAAAGGAAAGCAATTTTAATTTCTTCTCAGAATTATGAATTTTTAAAATTCATATTACTCAGTTTTCTTGCATGTCACCACTATCACATGGGGTTCATGCCAAAAAACAAAATGCAGTAGTACTTGCAACTGCAGTGAATGCTTTCCAGTAATAACTGCGGGGTGAAAGTAGTATAGTTCGACTGCCTCATCCGCGAACATGAGTGCAAACACGCATGCGCCATTCGGACCGAATCATTCTCAAAATAGGGTGGAATGATGAAGACTTTCTTTTCCTCCATTCTGCCTTTCCGGAGAAGAGAAGACTCACGTGACCTTTCATGTCGCAGCAAGCAATAGCGCTCCTTTTGTAAAAGTACATATGCTTTGGCAGACTGCCAGCCAGGGTTGCGTTTGAGACAGTCGAACTATAGTAGCAGAAGTTCCTAGCAGGAGAAAGTGACGCCAACAGCGCCATCTTGAATCACGTGACAACTGTATTCTGTGACATTCTGTATTTATTTATTATTCATTTCAATAATACTTTTTAATGAATTTTAGAAAGTTGGGATAAAACTCGCACTCTTAAGACTGCCAGGAATGTATTCTTACACCAGAGCCATCAGTCTGTAAGATCAAATAGCTTATCGCGTTGAGTAGAAAAGGAAACATAACATTACTGTTCGAGGTATGCTTCAGCTAGCAAAGAGTTTCTCTAAGCAGTTTCGAACTTGTTGGATGTTTCATAACTTCGCATTCATGCCAAAGAATGCATTTATAAGAATCAATTAACTTCTCGTTAACAACACTTTTTTTCTATTCAACCGATCAGCGTGCTTGCTTCTAGAATTGTAATGGAATATATTCTGAAGTTATTAATTTAAAATTATTTTCTGTTGCTTTAATTGTAAGATTGTCCCACATTTTCAAACTCTCTTTTTATTTTACAAACATAACTTTTCGCTATTTTCTTTTGCTTCTTAGCTTTTGCTAAATTTATTTTCACTCCATATTTTTTGTTTTATGGAAGCAAATTTTGCCTTTAATTTCCGCAGATTTAATCTTTCCAATTTTTTTTTATTTTGCTTTTAATTTCCGCAGATTTAATCTTTCCAATTTTTTTTGAACAAAAGCGTTTTCCATTTTCCCTTTTTTACTTTAAAGAAATTTTTTTCAGGTTTAAGTTTTTTTTTTTTTTTTTTGCAAAAGTGATTCTTATTTTTACAAGCTTAATTTTTTTCGTTTCGCTTCTTATTTTAAAAAGTTGTTTTTACGTTACTCGCTTCATTTATTTTACAAAAGTAATATTTATAAGTTAAATTTTTTTTTCTGTTTTCACAAAAGCATATTTATTTTTTATTTTTACTTTTTTCTGTATTTTATTTCGAAAGCAAATTTTAATTTCTTTCTATTCACTTTTTCCTTTTCCGTTTCTACATATTAAACATTTTTTTAATACTTGTAAAATTTTTTCAATACTTGTAAAATTTTTTCTTGCCACATCTTTATCATAAGCTTAATGTTTCTCCCCTTGTTTTAAATACTTACATTGAAATACTGACATTTTTTCAATATATTCACATCACATGTAATAAAAATTATCCATGACCCCGGTTGAACAAAATAAGGCGTTAAGTTGTAAATTTCTATTATTTTTGTTGACAGTTATTTTGGCTTGTTAGCTTCTTAGCTTTTCCTGTCTTCTTTAATTTTCCTCGCTCTTCCTTGCCAGTATGTGAATCAGCTGGGTGAATGAGAATGTATTTAAACTGAAAATTAATCTGTCACAGTAGTATACTAAGATAAAATTCCATTTCTTTTCTAAATTTCTCCTTTAACGCGGTAGTGTTGTTAAAGTTAAATCTTCCAAACGTGTGATAAAATTATTATATCAAACAATATAACTCTTTAGTAAAATTTTTCTTTAAGTCTTTAGAACGAGGTTGTGAAAGATAAATAGGAAACTATTCGAAAATTCAATGATTTGCGTTGGCAGCAATGTAAGAAGAGGTAATATATTCAAAGTGCTCAAAAGGTTATCGATAAAGTACTTCATAAAAACGGTTTATGAAACACGATAACAACACAGTTATCCTCAAAGAACATCAGGCAATTTATTTGAGATGCAGGAAAAGAAATGTTAAAGGATTAAAAATGAGATACTCATGTAAACGTTTCGAAATAAAATGCATAGTTTTTCAGGAATGTTCTTATGTAATGAGCATATGTGACACACAAAATACCTTCGGATGCGAAAAATAACAAATATTTTACTATTTCGCAATGAATAGACGTTCACTAGAAATGTAATGGTATGAAAAGTAGAAAATATACCTGCATATGGAATATCGGGTGCAGCCTATTTTTGGCTATAAAGTGAATTTACATTTACTAGGCGGGCCGGGCTGCGCACAGATACTAACCAACCTATATGGAATACTTCGAAGATAATTTCTGAGTTTGTTTGTTTCGAATAAAAACAGTTTAAAGTTCATAATGAACAACTACATTCGGTCAGTTTTCATTGAAAACGCAATAAAAAGCTCTGCTTATTGCTAAAATATTACTTAGATTCTCTAGTTTCATGACTTCCCTCTTTACTTTCATAACTTCCCTTCTGGGTTACTTTAAAGATATTAAAGAAATAACGTTTGGGAAAAAATAGGGATATTTTCAAAAAAAAAAATTCTTATATTCTTTCTATATTATAATTGAAAACAAAATGCAAAAATTAAGTAAATAAGTGAATAAATCTCATGAAAAACTTTAAATTAACACGAACTGTTTCCTGAAAGTCAATGTAAATGGAAAACAATGATCGTAATAAATTAAAAAAGTCATATTTCGTATACAGTGCATTATAAATTACCTGTGAATTCCTAAGAATCAACCAAAAAAAGTAATTTATCACGTCCGCTTGCTTACGGTATATTTCCTTGTCGTTCTTTCTTTCTTTCTTTTTTTTTTTTTTTACTCTTTTGAGCTGTATTACTTCTGAAGTTGTAATATTTCTGAATTTGAAACTTCTGAACACAAAATCCCTCTGATTTACCAACTTGTGCTTAAATATAGAATATAGTTGTCAAAATGGAAGATTTTAAGTTAAGTAAATGTATAACAGACAAAAATAAAATTACAAATACTTCATTATTTTTCATGTCCTATTCCTGAAACTAGTTAAGGTTTTTGTCCCTGTCTTATTACATTCGGAAAATTTTCGAAAAATATCCAATTCTTGCTGATGTTTCCATACTCAGATATTAATTTTGCTGGAAATCTGTCTGTTGAAAATTTTCTTATTCCATTTTGTATCTCACTGTTGTTGCTTGGCTTGGAAAAAAGTTTTTCTCTGGAGATTGCATACTTCTCCTATACGCCTGCAACTGTTCTTATAAATTACATTTTACCACCTAGTATGAATAAAATCCCTAGTTATAGAAGAATTATCTTGAATGTTCGCTTAATCTGAAGCGAAAAAAAGCAGCCCATGCGCAAAATAGAGCATATTTATCTTAGAACTCCTCCACGAATGCATTTTTTCCTTGGTCCTTTACATGTCTTTCCGTATTTATCACTGAAGCTCATTGTGTTCCTGTCTTTTATATAATTTGTGAAGTATTCCTGTTTGAATACTTGCATTTGAATTTTTTTAACTAATTTTAAAATACATGTGTGTTTTGATAAATGCGTGGTGAAATGAGGGGGGAACACTGGCACCGAGTGCTTCTAAGCATTCGCACTGCATCTCTTCTTAATGATACAGCTGGTTAAAAGAGAAATGTGCTTGTAGTTTATGAAATGTATTTTATTTATTATGTGCTATGGTCATGATAAATAAAATGTTATATACGTACGAAGAATTATATGGCTCCAGTATTTAATTAAAATAATGCTTTTTTGAAAGTGTGGCCTTTCTTAGTGTGGCCATAATAAATACTAAATACTAATGTTCAAATATTTTAAGTTGCTGACTATGTTTCACAAGTACATGGAGTTTGTGTCAATATTACCCGCTATGTATGATATTTATGCATAATTTTATTTTCTGTCTATGAGAAATTATATGTCAAAAAGACTGGAAGAGGTCATTCTTAAGTAATGTCAGTTTGAAATGCGTATCTCAATTTAGAATGTGTTAAAACTTTTAAGTTATGTTGGATCATTATTTGGAATTCATGTCAATATTTCTTGTTCGGAGTACCTCCTATTTAGTAGCATAAAAAGTAAGAAATGTAATATTCCAGTTAAGAGTTATATAGAATGAATATTGTACGTATTGGTTTTTAAGTCGATTTTAAGGTATAGAAAATATTATCCATGAAGGCCTGCAGATCGAAATAATATGCATGTTAATTCCAAATTAAATTTCACAGATAGAGAAATACATACGAGTTTTCTTTTGGAGAATTGCGAAATTTAACATTAGTAAATATTTTAAACAAAGGGGAAAAGTTAAGTGCAAAATTTGCGTTTGTAAACAGGAACAAGGAAAAAAGTAAAAGAAAAATTAAAAGTAATTTTTGAGGTAATAAATACACACATGTCCATAAATTAAGGATAATTCGGAGTCACGCAGAAATCGAACTCTAAAATAAATATATCACCTGTAAAATCACTACACACATCTTCAAGAATCATATGCAAATTTCAGGAAGTAACCAGATGACACCGATGGTACGTCACAATGACGAGAGTGTAAGAGAGTGATATATAAGGAATACAGGCAAAGAAGTAAAATTGTTCGCAGGAGCTTTATAAGCATTTCAGTGCAATAACAGAATAGTTATGACACAAAGGACGCATTTGGATGATTTTTTACGTGGTAGAATTATCGGCCGTCTGGAATGTGGGCGTACCCAACTGGAAGTATCAGACGAACTTGGAATTGCCCAGAGTGTCGTCTCCAGGCTTTGGCAACGATTCCAAGATGATGATGATGTGAGTAGACGTTACAACACAGGTCGCCCCAGAGTTACAACGCCGAATGAGGACCGGTATTTGGCAGTTACTGCCAAAAGAAACAGGAGGAGCACAGCCTCAGACCTGTCTCGTCAGCTCTCTTCAGCCATTGGTACGACAGCTTCAAGACAGACCGTGAACAGACGCTTAGGGCAGATTGGTCTATATGCTCTTAGACCTGTCAAATGCGTTCCAATTACTGCAACTCACTGTCGCCTGCGGTTAGCCTGGAGTAGAGAGCATGCATTGTGGACACCGCAACAGTGGGCTTGTGTGATGTTTTCCGACGAGTCCAGGTTTAGCTTGCAGTCTGATTCTCGCCGGACTTTCATATGGAGTGCTCCAGGTACCCGTTACTACCAAGAAAACATCATTGAACGATACCGTTGCGGTGGTGCAGGAGTGCTCGTTTGGGGTGGAATTATTCTGGGTTCCAGAACTGAACTGCATGTTCAAATTGGAACCATGACAAGCCAAATCTATCGGGATGTCATTCTGGAACAACATGTACGTTTGTTTCGGGGCGCCGTGGGCGCACAATTTGTGTTTATGGATGACAACGCCCGTCCTCACCGCACAAACATCGTAAGCGAATGCCTTCAATAGGAGGATATCACCCGTATGGACTGGCCAGCATTCTCGCCGGACTTGAATCTAGTAAAGCACGTGTGGGACATGCTTGGCTGACGAGTTTCAGGGCGTCAACCTCCTCCTACATGTCTACCGGAACTTCGGAGAGCATTGCTTTTTGAGTGGTGTAATATCCCCCAAGATCAGATCGATAATTTGATACTCAGCATGCCTAGGCGTTGCACGGGCTGTATTGCATCGTCTGGGAGACATACAATGTATTAAGAATCATACCAACCATGTAATATTGGTTTTTTGTAAGTAGTTTTTTTTCTTTTTTTTTTTTTTTTTTT
>KK116519.1:1133147-1153264 GCA_000611955.2 Stegodyphus mimosarum | reverse complement strand
AAAAAAAAAAAAAAAAAAAGTGGAAAGAAATGTAACAATAAATTTTCTTTAGAGGAAATAAAATTGTGGAAACATCATTTTCGAAATTTAAAAGGAAAATTTACATTTGCAAAACTGCATTCTAAAATGAAATGAGATGGTGGGATGAAAAATTAATAGATTAAATTTATTAAGAATGAGAAGAAAAAAGAAAGCAATAAAAAATATGCTTGTGAAATAAAAAAGCGGAATTTAAAATGTGAGACAATCTTACATTTAAAAAAGCAAAGAAATAATTTAAAGTCACGATTAAGAAAACCAAGATAAATCTATACCTTCTTCAAGAAATAAGCAGCCTGTTTGGTTCAAACAAGAAGGGTATCTTTAGCAAGAATCTGATTGGTCCTTCAGGACTAGATTCGCTCGCCTTCGCGGAAGCACAAAAATGTAATGAAATAATTTATTTCAAGATTCCTAATAATGCTCACCCATCAGGGGTTATTAATTGAGTAGTAAAGGACGTCATTCCAAATATCCCCTACCAATCGTATTCACTACGATTCAGTACGAGCACAAAAATGTGAAGCGGTTTTGGCACATCGGAACAGGTTCGCGCATGCGCAATTCTCCAGCCTAGTGACATCATGGTCGTTTCCGATAAATAAGGTGAAATGGACAAATAGGGTGAACAGGATTTCAGACATAAAACGAGGCCCTGAGGTAACGCTCAGGTCTCCCATGCCAGAATTGGCGATTGCGAATCTCAGCCGCTGGGGGGGGGGACATTTTTAAAACTCGTACAATTACATAAAATGTATTCTTTAAAAATTACTATATTAAATAACGGAATCAATCAAGAGGATTAGATAATGATGATAGAATAAATAATTAAAAATAACGACATATTAAAATAATTTAAAATTATGATGATCAAATAATTAAATATAATAAACGAAAACTGATGTGATTCCAAACACATGGTTCAAGACGTCGTTTTCACAAAAATAAAAACTTCGAAAAAAATTATCTTTGCCACAAAAATAAAAACTTGGAAAAAAGTTGTCGTTACTACAAAAATAAAAACTATGAAAAAAATTGTCTTTGCCACAAAATAAAGACTCTCATGCATGACGTCATACATACCCGTCTACGTCACTTCGGGCTGTCACGTTATTCCAAGATAAGGACGCCACGTGATCCAAGATGGCTGCGATTTAGGCACGCTCCCTTATAGCCTCGGGCGTCTCCTCCTAGTTGTGGTCGCTTACTACTAACGTGACTTAAAAATTAAATATTTCTGTCTATTTTTATCATACGGGATCAAACTCTTTGTGTTTCATTTTTAAAAATGAGTATAAATTTTATTAAATATAATAACAGGGAGCGGAAAATGGTATAGAATATTACATTTCATTATTGTTATTATTTTTTTACTAGTATATTATATATACTATATTTACTACTATATTATATATTTATATATAATTAAAGCATCTAAATTAATTAGTAAATTGTAATAAAAGCAAGGTAATTATAGAGGATATAATATAATAATTGGAACCGTGTACAAGAAATTTAACACAATATCAAAACTAATGCAATTAAAGAGAAAATCCACATTAGAACAATTTCGGAAACTAAAAAGGGGAAAGGGAAAATATACAAAATTATACAAATAAAAATTAATCCCCTTGTATTGAAATTTTAATTCAGAACTCATCAGAAGAATTAAAGCTTCATAAAGGTCGATTAATATGTTTCGTTCTCTTGGTCCATTTGAGATCAAAAACCGTAAAAAGATTTCATCAAATTTTATTAAAGACTTTTAAATTCATATAAAACCGAAAACTCGGATCTTTATTTTAAAATCTTTACTTAATCTTTACCTTACAAACTTTAAAAAATTTTTATTCTAATTTTTAGCCTATTAATATATATTCGTTCAGTAATTCATATAATAAAACTGAAAAGACAGAAAGTTAATAGCAAAAAGACAAAAAAGTTGTGTAAGTCAGCTTACTAAGAAAACTGGACATTGATATGATGAACTGAATCAGGAATTCTACACATATGCTGCTTATAAAAATGTTGTGATTTTGCTGTTGAATTTAATGTGGCGTAAGGGTGAAGAAAATAGTGTTTAATAACAAAGTTAAAAAGACGAAAAAAGTTGAGCAGGGGAAATCTGATTAAGGAAACTGAACGTTGATACGATAAACTGAGAAAGGACTAAAAATAATAATAATATATTGCGTGACAACACTTAACACTGTATCAAGAATTTAAAAAATATACGGCTTTTGAAAATTTTATTATTTCATAGCCGAATTTTATGTGGCGTAAGGGCAAAGAAAGTGATGTTTAATAATACAGTTAAAACAAAGTTGATGAAAAGAGTTGTGTTAGCAGGAGTGAGTCTAAGAGCAGACTGGTAAACTGCTAGCTCAGCGAGAGTATAAACATATATAACTAACCCTCTGGTGAGATGTTAAAATCTGAATCCTTTCAGATTTTTTTTTAATCCAATGACTTGAACAGATCATTACGTATATTAACATACATCAGCTTTTTCATATGAAATACAGTTAATAATCTCCTTCATAAATTTACATCCTTTATCTTAGGTGGGGTCATGATTTTATTGAAGCATATTTTAAAACAAGCTGTTCCCAAATCACCGCGTATATTCTTCTCTACTTATGATTAAAAAATTCAAAGTTCGTTCAAATGATCACCAATTTCACTATAAAAAAGTGCCAGTTTCACCACCCATATAAAATTAAGAGGTATTTTTTACGTAGTTTAATTTATTTGTGTTCTCAAACACAATTAAAGTATATGATTCAATCATTCAAGGACACTTTAACTACCATTTTAATAATTTCAGAATCATGCTACTTGATTTTAATTTCTGTTGTTGTTTAGCTTTATGGTACTGTTATCAAATTGTATTCAAATAAAAATTAATTACATTTGTTATTAGAAAATTTTATTACTTATTATAAAAACTATAAAAATTTTATTGCTTTCACTTTCGAGCTATTTCAATTCTTCATTCTAGCTTTTAAGTGGTTGTCTTGGAATGTGAGTTTTCATTTTGATTTAGTTATAGGGAATCTGGGAACTACAGAGCTAAATAAATTTCACGAATCGAAATTGAAACAATTCGAAATTACTATGCCTGTAAAAGTAGTTTAGGAATTCTGCCTCAGCGCGAATAACCTGATTTCCTTTAACGACTAACACATCGCATGCTCACGAAGAAAGTATTTCAGTCGTTGCTTCAGTTTGAATTTTTTCCGAATAGTATCAGTAATAAAATTCTCGTCTATTGTAATAAGAAAAGAGCTTGGAGCTTGCACTTATAAATTTGCTTAACTCGTTCAGGTTAAAAGAATGTGGAGCGAGCATTTAAAACAAACAATAAAAAAATAAATAAATAAAAAACTCTTTCTGAAGCTTCAGGAGCGCATACTAATGCTAAAAATAAGTATAAGAAGTTAACCAGACGCCTCCGAAGACAGATTGCTGAACAATAAATTAAAGCTTATTCTTTTTTCAAACTTCAACTTCCGTGATCCGATTATTGCTGCTAAAGCCAAACAGAAGATCTTAAGCTAGTTTTTCTACGCAGTAGAATAGGTACAGAGAAGAAAACAATCTCCTTGGTGATGATACCAGTCTCAAAAGCCTTGAATTTATGAAAATTGCAAACTAGTATATATCTAATTTACAAATAAAAAGCTGCATAAAATGCTGTATGTCCCAGCTTTCACAACTGCAATAAGATGGGAAAGGGAAGAGATTTTCATTATTTATACGAGAAGAAACAAAGTAGTTATTAATGGAAATAAATGAAGGTTGCTTTAAGTTATTAGACTAAATAAATCAAGGAGTTATTTTGTTATTGAAACCATTAATCATACTTAGCAGCAAGAGCTTCTAGCTTGACTGGTTTTTTGTTTTCCCAAAGCAATCCTTTAGTTTCATGAAATGAAGCATTACTAAATTGTAAAGGAAGGATGCTAAAATTATGAATTTAGGTAGCAGCTACTTTAGTTTTATACACGAGAAAAGAGTTTCACTAACACAGGACATAGAAGCAGTCTGACCTCAGCGTCGAATATATAGTATATATTGTGAAAACTTGTCTTCATAAGTAGAAAAAGACAAGAACATAGTTCGTTAACATCTGATAATACACTTGAGTTTCTGTTTTCGTCGACAGAAATTGTTTGTTGGTGCAATATACCCGATTGTGATGCTGTATATTTCCCAGAATTTTGTGTAATTACATAAGAGAAAACGAGGTAGGTACACATACTTGAATTATTAACAGAACGATCTATCTTTTAACTCTATTGGCAGGGTTATTATATATTCACATTGCGTTCATCTCACCCTTGTGTCTCTTTAGAAATAAACGCTTCCCTTTCATTCAAGTGAGATTTCTTCACAACAAACTTCAGTGCCATGAATCCATATTGTCAAACTTCTTATCAAAATTTAAAGTGTCACTCATTTTTCTTCATAAGCTACTGGCGAATTTTGGAAATCATGCAGACGTTTTTACTTCTTGCGCACGCAATCAGCTGCAGTACACAAATATACAAAATATTCATGATGATCTATTTAACGCGCAACGTATCTATATCTCTGCTCAATGTAGCTTTAAGAAGCACAGGAGGAACCATTGATGCTATGAATGTTTATAAGCGAATTTGGGTACACTAATCGTAACTTTACTTACATGAAACCACACGACATTAAAACATGAATTAGAATCACTTGCTCTTAGTATTTTGCAATAGTACTTTTTATAAAGATTTTGCAGCCATATGCTCCATTTCTAACCGTTTTAGTTAAATACGTTATATTTATGTTTCACTTTTTCCTCCTACATCTTAAAGATTTACAAGATTTTTTTTGGAAGGAAGGAGATTTAAAAGAATAAGAAAGTATTAATTAAAATTATTCAATATGTACTAGAAGCAAATAAATATATCTGCTACAAAAACGTGGAGCAGTATCTATTACTCAGGTTTGTGGCGTGCTATAAGACAATATGCACCAAAATCAGATACTAAAGAAAAAGAAGATAATACTCAACGAAGAAAAAGAAATAGGAAGATAAAATCGAGAACAGGGCACTTTGGAATAAATCAAGACTAAAAAAGAATACAGTTAACTATCTTATTCTTATCATATTTTACTTCAAACAGCTCCGCTGCTTTTCATCATTCCGATATGGAAGGTGTAAATACCGTCCAATCAATCGACGATTAAAAATATCTTCTTGAATTGCCAGGCTATATGGCAAAACAGTCTTACCCCCGTATCCACAGTTCAGAGCTGCAGAGAGATGGCAGGAGGATATGCCATAAGTTTAGTAAATTGTGCAAACATGTGTCCTTAACACATTCGAAACCCAGAGTTTAAACCCGCCCAGTATTGTCTAGCCACGCATCTGCACGATTGTTTGGCACCAATGTAACTAAGTACAGAGACTATAAGGTATTTCTCCAGTCTTCTTAGTATACCTTCGTAGTGTAACGGTCAGCACGCTCGGCGCGTATTCGAGGGATCCGAGGTTCGAGTTCCGGCGAGCTCATTGCTCATTTTTCATATCTTTTGTTTTAAAAATATCCTAATGTCTCTACAAGACTGGAAATGTTCCTTGCAGGACCCTGTGTGTATCTGATGTTACTGAAAATCTTTCAAACTTTGAGATCATACACCAGTTTGATGTCTATAAATATGGTCTTAGATAGCGTCCTCCTTACGTTTCAGAGAGTATTTGACTCTTATAGCCACTCTCTTGCTCTAAAATTAACTTACTTTTTTAAAATTCTATTTCCCTCTATAACGGCCTCAAAACTAAGACCATATTTGTTACAAATAAATATATGACAACTGCTATAATCTGTTACTTTAAAGCAGACATTTAAAGGTGGCACTGACCCTTTCCTTACGATCGTACTGAGCGCCGTCATCACCGTCTAGAAGGATTCAGGGAATTTTAGAAAATCAGATAATTTGACTTTTTTCCCGCAGCAGTTGTTTCCATGGTTATGAGTCGTTGTTTAGGAGAAAGGAATGGCCCTGAAGGGCCTATTTTAAAATAGTAGATTATATTATGCTATTAGTGCTAGAAACATGCCTTATTTTTACTTCTACTATGCTTTGAAACAGCATGCAATTTTGTATAGTATAAAACTGCATTTTTTCATTTCTCGCTTCTCCTTTGCGGACTAGGATAAAATGTTTAGCATACTTTACTTTCACAGGTATGAGACAGAGAATAGAGGCTACTTCATATCATTATTTTATTTAGTAGTGTAATTTCTAATGTATTTTGGGGTACGGAAGGCTTTATTTTTATTATAGTATTTAACTCTGATAATGTCTTATTTGCATAATTTATCAATTAAACTTAATTGTGCGGGTTATACAAAAGTCCTCTATCATACAGCGTTCGCTATTTTCTAACATTTCACGTATCGGCGGAATATTGGAATGTATTACACTCGTATACTAACGTGCTAACTAATTTTGAAACCTGACTGCCTATTCATTTGTAGACGATTATTTAGCCATGATAAAATCACAAGAAATCTTTTTTCCCTAGAGTCTATAAGTACTTAACTATTTCAGGTGATTTCCCAATTCGCCCTTATATATTCAAAATCCTACCACTTCATTCACTACGATTCTCCATTAGTAACCCCTACTGAAAAAATATTTCCAATTTCATTCCTCTTTTAAAATAGATCACTATTGATACAGAGAACATTATATGATCAGTGCTAGTTGTTTGTTATACTTAATAATCTAACTAGTACGCCAACTGCTGTGAAGTAATTTCCGAATGATGCAGAAGAGAGAAATGCCCTTCTGCTTTCAGTCAAGTCATTATTCTAAGTTTGCCTCTTGGCATTATCACATCTCATAAAGTAAATTGATAAAACAAAACGATTAATAAATATTAGGAATCGAAACCTAAGCGAAGCGTAAACAGTAAGGCTCATTTCGCATCAACCATTTAGCTGATAACAGGTGGTGTTCGCTGTCTCAGAAAATGCCTTTTCGAAAACAGAATAAATCGAGAAAAAGGGGATAGGGGGCTGCGGATGAATCCGCATGATTTTGGACATAGACCGAAAGGACAATAAGCCCCATTTTTATCTATGGAGGACAGTAATAACAATTATTTATGCTCGTTTAATTTGGAAAGCTCAATTGACTGCTAACAGAAGAAATTCTGCAGTAAATAAAACATAAAAGAAATGCATTAAATTTTAATTCTGAAAAAAAAAATTCAAAATAAGTGGCGGCAACACCATGGTTTGTGCCGCACCTGCAAAATGAGAAATGGTTTAGACGTTCCTTTGCATATTTTCTTTTTAATGGTTCTCGTCGAATTTTCCCCATGTATAACGTGAGTACTAATCTATCTCCCCTTAAATATCTTACAAAAAAAGCATTTCTTCTTTGATATGTAACCACTTCTGCACTTTTCTCACCTAAAGAAGCAAATTCCTCATCTCTTTCTGTCCTTTTATCTCCAGAAGGATCTGTTACAACTTCAACAATGCCTCAACAAAGACTAAGAACCATATTATAGAGTGGGATTTCTAATTGAACAGAAAAGCTTCGAATCAACTTAATCGAAATCAATTTAATATGTTTGTTCTTTTTTGTCCTCTAATGTAAGGAATTAAAGAAATCCATCTTAATTACTCTTGTATGATTATCAGGACTCGTGTATTTCTTTTTATCTGTTTGGCGAACATGACATGTCCTGACTGGACAGTGAGTTTACTTCAAACTATGTCCTATGGAGTGTAGCAAAGACGACAAGATGAGAAGGGTTAAAATTACCCTTTATTTTTTTCCACGTTTTCACAGTCGCTCCCGCACTGTGGGATACAAAGACCAACCACTTGTCGTCTGAACGCAAAAATATAAGACTAACTAAATAAAATTTAAATAAGAGCTAACTTTTAATATTTTACACAGATGACTAACACTAAGACTTACCTTTTAAATTACTACGTCTGTAGTACGCAAACTATGGAAAACTACAATACGTCTTAACTTTCAAGAGGACTAAAACCGGTAGCCTTGTAGGCGGACAGTAACTGATGGCAAGCTCGCGTGAAGACTCGTGGCAAGAGGGCTCACTTTCCCTCCTTCTTTCTACTCTTGGCAAAAAGCCACAACTTAAATACTTAAGTTAGCAAGTACAATTTGCATAAACATATTCACGCGTTAATTCTGGCCGGAAGTGGAAAATAAGAAATGATAGTAAAGTTTTAATATAAAATAAACGTTAGTCAAACTTAAGATCCTTACAGGATAGCGATTTACGTATTATTCTTATAATTTGAAAACTCGATTTGACTCCTAGCAAAAGTAAGGTGAAATTTTCAAGAATTCGAATTCCAAAACTTCTAACACCTCTACGGTTGCACCCGACCTAAAAGTGGGGAATGTTAATAATTTGTATCAATCTGGGTTGGCCAAGTGAGGTTCGCCCTTCAGGTGGTGTGGATGTAAAGAATTTAAGATAGTCTTTCCATGTGCTCTTATGGTCAGCATATCGATCAGTTATTCTGAACTTCATTTCTGCCGATAATCAGCTTCGATTCAGTGAATATTTTTTAAGAAATTCAGTTTCGAAACTTCTAACGTCTCCATGCAGTGTGTATGTACCCTTAATCTAATATTAAAATCCGTTGATTAGATTGAAAAATATAGGGCTCTCAAAATACCAAGATATTTTAAGATAAAATATGAATTATTTGCATAGTATGCAGAAACAGGGTTTAATACTAAAATCAAAACTGCCGGAGCATTATGGAAAGCCATCAAGAATGGCGTAGAGAAATAAAGAAATTAAATAAATAAAACGATCATGGGTAATTAAAATTAATAAAATATAAGGAGATAAATAGATATTTTAATGAGATTAAATTAATTACTTTTATCGTAAAAATGATAAAATAAGTAAACTAATTATAGCAAGGTATGGTACTAAGAATAAAAGAAAAGTATTCTCTTCTAACAGCAAAAGGAGCTGATCTTTTATTTTGGCTTCTAGTTTATTTAAAGTCTTCTTGACCGGATATATGCAATCCTTAAATATCCAATTCCGTAAAGTATAATTTATTAACTTCTAAAGTAAAATTATAATTTCTAAAGTAAAGGAATGTGCCAGAAATCATCTCCTTTGAGTCTCCGGATAGAATTGCGATTTCTTCAAGAATTGAGAAGTACCGGAACCGGGCTCTTGTCAGTTTTGACACTGTTTAAAAATTAAATGATATTCCATAAACAGTGGATATCTTCGAATGTTCACTTGACATCTTCAAATGTTATCAAAAGGAGAGAGCGTACCAAGGTATTCCGAAAACTGTGGAAAGCAACACGGAAGATCTTGTTCACCGGGTGATCTAACGCCATTACTGTCATAGTCCTAAGGCATAAAAGTCAATAACTCTTTACACACCTATGAGACAGAGATTTAGCCATAGCCAACTAAGGAACGTAGAGTTCCACATGCGCGAATGTGGAACGTAGAGTTCCACATGCGCGAATGTGAAGCTAAATCAGCGAAGCTGTTAGTCGAATATCATTTCGTGTTTGCTTCGCTGTCATTTGTCAGTTCTTATATCAGACTGGTACAAAGTTGAACAGTTAGGCAAAATCCTTATAGCAGTTTCTGTAACGTTGCAAGGTTTGGTTGCTTAGCAACGAGTTTCGGCTTGTGCCACTTGTGACTGCAAAGCCCTCGAGTAAAAGTTCCGTTAAAACCAGTATAATATATACCGTTCAGGAAATTTTGCTTGCAGAGTTATGGCAGGTGGCCTCTAATATAACAATATAGTTTTTTTTAAAGTGCCTAAAATTAAAAAAAAACACCGTGCTCCCCGCACAATCTGAAAATGTTAGATATACCGAATGTTTGTAACATTTCAATGCACATAAATTTATTTTAATTTCTTTCTTGTTAAGATAATATTGCTCATTTATAAATAAATAAAAAATTTTGTCTTCATATCCCTGTTGGATTAATTGATAGCATAACCTTGTAGAGACATTAGTTATTTTTTGAAAGCAGGGTAGATGAAAAATGACCAGTGCCCTCGCCGGGATTCGAACCACGCATCTCTGGAACACGTGCCAAGCGTGCTGACCCCCACACCCCGAAGGCGGAAGAAATACCTTATATACGCCCCCCTTTTAAAGGGCGACTGAGGATTAGGGGACCCAATCACCAAATCCTAGTGGTGGAGAATCATTATCCACCCCGTTTTTAGTTCGGGTGCCACTGTAGTGACATTAGGTTTTTAGAAGAAGGAGATATTGAAAAATGAGCAATGTCCTCGCCGGTATTCGAACCACAGACCTCTCGAATACGCTCCGAGCTTGCTGACCACTACACCACGAATGCATGCGAAGAAGGCGGGAGAAATACGTTGTAACCTTAAGAAACGTTATGTAAATAAATTATCAAGAAAAGTATTATAATTAAATTAGTGTGCTACGAAATATTGTCCGACTGCATGTTTGTACTATTATATACAATATATATTTCATAGAGCAGTTTGCACATAAATTTCTAACATAACGCCTGTAACAAACGAGAACATTCCTTTTGCATCTCATTTAGAATTTTCCAATTCCCTTTATCCCATAATGTCCACAATACAGCCAGGTTGTCTAGTAACATGCATTGAAAAGAAAGAAATGCTAACAAATATTTATTAGGAAACAATTTAAAAAAAAAAAGCTATTAATTACAAAAAAAGGCAAAGGATGGACGGAAAGAAATAAAAGAAATGACGAGGGAAATCCTCTGTAATGTCCGATGGGAAAATTACTCCTTTAGAGAAGAGAAACTATTAAGTATTCTTGGGGTCGAAATGAGGTAGACAAAAGTGTGTCAATGCTACAGTTTTACGAATACTTACTCATGCTTTGAGTAACTTTGGCATTAATTTGTTCAAGAAAAAATTTTCTGTGAAAGAGAACTAAAAATCCTGAATGTTACAAACAGAAATTGAAAATATAATTAGTTGCCTATATTAATTTTAAAAAAAATACTTATTTTCATACTGGAGTCAAAATTCAGCTTAGGTATAAGAACTTGTACCTAAGCTAGTTAACTGTAATTTTAGGAAAATATGAGAGATAGAAAAACATTCTAAAAAATGCTTATGCTATTTAAAAAATTTCAAATATATTATACCTTCAAATTCGCTAACACAACCTTGTATTTGGCACACATTCACTAAAAACACTCAATCGATTTCGAGGGCAGCTACAGGTCCCTCCTTGAAAGAAAAATTAAGACTTGAAAAAAAAATTAAAAGTAACAACTGTTATGCTTAAAAGATCAAATTCTAAACCAACTTACTTTTTTTCTGTTCGTTTAATTCTATGAGCTAAATTTCAAATATCACAAAAGAATACTATATCAGAACATTTATATAAATTTTTTAAGTAAGTAACATTAAAATTCTATTATGTGGTCTTCCAAGAAAAGTCTTCTTTTTATTAGATCCCTGATTCATGTCTTTTGAAACTTCGAAACTTATTTCAAGATTGCAGCTTTCCGGCTGTCGTTGCCGAATGAGCCCTTGGGCAAGCAAAATCTGAAATGCAGATTCCTTGCAAATGTAAATTCATATCTTGTACCTCAAACTAAAAAGAATAACAATGAAGATCAGTAATAATTAAATCACGCTATAATATATAATATACTTTTGATATGACATATTTCTTGGTTAGGTTAGGTTATTCAATTATGGCAAAGCACACGAGGGCTATCTGCCAAAGGGGAGGGATGCCTTCGTGGAGGACTTTCTAAGGGAAACTGGCTCATATACACGTTACACATGGGGAAAACCACGAAAACGCCCATGCAGCCAGCCCGTTCGCGGGATTCGAACCTCGGACCGAACTACCAGTGTTCAGCGTCTTTACCGCTCGGCCGCTGGTGGGACATATTTCTTGACACTAACTGGTGGTGCACCTGTACTTATTTGCATTACATTTAAATTTAGATTAGTATCTAATATGATATATTTCAAAAGTTTTCGTATCTCTTATGCCACCAATTTTTGGGTAAGCTGCAGTTTAAACGAAAGAAATTTATTTCCGATTTTAATAAACGTCTGAATTGGCCTTGCCTTTTCAGGAGAAAGGCAATTATGGTCATACTGACTACGTAAACAAACAAGAAAAAAAAAAAAAAAGAATAATTTTCTGTACAAGTCTAAAAACCCTTCACAAAGTAGTTTTCTTATTTGCATACCAATGCAATAAAAAGGTATAGAATAAAGTGCATTCTAAACGGTTGTCTTTTTTCCTCCAATCATATTACAACGCGATAATTGAAAACAAATCGTGATATGAATAAAATAAAAATTTTTGGATAAATGTGCCAAAAAAGTGAATATCAATTTTAAAGGAGTGTTTGGGGAAGAGGACGTTTGTTAAATATGATAGCCAGCGTTGATAAAGCAAGGTATTATTGCAAATAATTTACAGACGTTCCTCAATTTTGTAAAATAGCTATTATTAAACACTGAAAAACAGATAATAGTCCACAGTATTAAGAAATTTTACCACTCAAGATTTTAATTTACATTTTACAAAATGTTAAATTAAAATAAATTAATAGCTCTCAGAAATTAGAAGATAAAACCTGCATGGTATTAGTTCTTAAATCAGCGAGAACTGAGATGGATTTGAATTAAAAACATAAAATATCTTCAATAAAATCTGAATTCGAAAAAGAAACTTTCTTCCTAAAGACTTGCAGTAATAAAATTACCAAATTTCAGCATCTATGTTCACACACAAACATCTCAGCAGCATTCTGTTTATAAAACATATTTTCTTTCCTAAAAATGTATTTTGTACTTGATAGAAGTAAACTCTTTTATTCGAGTGCATGAAAAGCACATGTTAAAGATTAAACGAAGAATAATTATGAATTGTTTAACTAAGTTGGGCAAAAATTATACTTTGCAACAACTTTAGACTGAAATATTTTATATATATTATTATTTATTTATTAGCCTACAATCATTTTAATTAAGTTCAAAATAGGTAAGTTAGTGCATATAATTAATAGTAAATCTTTCAAACTATGCAAGCATACATTTGCGTGCATCTTTCAACTCTTGAATTAATAGTATGTATATTTATATGTATCTACCTTTTGAAGGCAGAGTGCCGTTAAAAACTACTTTATTTATGAGGCACAAAAAGGAGAAATGTAATTTCTATTTTCTTCAAAAAATGAACAAAATCTGAAAGTTTTTTCTTTTCCGTTAAGTGTCCTTATAATATTACAGTACATTTTAAATGTTCTAATATAATTTGTTGCACATCTTACACTTGCAGCAAAGTACGGCTGCAGTCTTTTTTAGGTCACTTTGCTTAACGTTACTTGGAGGGAATAAATTGTTTATTATGCATTTTGGCTCTATTGGTTTAAACATCATCTTTCCGTTATAATTCATTGAAGCTATACTTTCCAGAAGTTTAGACACAGAAAATGCTAAAAAATGAGATGTGATTATTCAAAACACTGTTATACGTAATGGAAATCTTTTTAATAATATATTTTGAAATAAGAATTTATTTGATAAGTACTTCATACCTGTTCTATTCCTCCTCTCCTCCACATTATATATAAGCAACCAAGAAACCAAAAAAGACAGAAGCTTTAGAAAAGTTTTTATGAATACTTACCGATAGTGATATAGTTACAAAAAAGTACAACATTCCTCTAATCTAAGCTTAATATGAAGTAATTAAAGATTTCTTTCCTTTCATAATTGAAGTTAAACTATATTTACAAGTTCTGAAATAAGATTTAAATGTTATAAATGGGCAAATACATAGATGTTAGTTATCGTCACAATATAATTACTGACGTCATTAGTTGCTACTTAACTTATCAATAAACCTCCTACCAACAGAAAATGAGCCTATTCTGCAAAGAGAAGAATGTAATTTGTAGACAATATTAAAATAACTTCTTACTATTAAAAATGTTTTCCAATATTTACTTTTTTGAGAGCACCATGTTAAAATCAAAGACAAAAACTGTATCAAAAATAAAACTATATTACATACTATAAACAAATATGACTTTAACAAGAAATATATTTACACTTCATGAGAAAAACAGTTCATTCATTTCAAAAGTTCATTCATTCAGATGAAATTGTTTTATGTTAACGTAGAGTTCTGAAAAACAGTTAACTCTGCATGGAATATAAATATACTTGAGAACAGATGAGACATGAACGAGACATGAAAGGCACAGTTTAAATGGGTACTATTCGCAGACAAGATTTTCATTTCAAAGG
This sequence comes from Stegodyphus mimosarum, assembly GCA_000611955.2. NCBI lineage: Eukaryota > Metazoa > Arthropoda > Arachnida > Araneae > Eresidae > Stegodyphus > Stegodyphus mimosarum. The sequence continues at coordinate 1,138,892 of KK116519.1, read as the reverse complement.
TTTTTAGGAAAAAGGTGCATCACGTTTCTGTAAATGTTTCACTATCTTGTTAGTATAGCACGAAAAGCACCGGGAAGTTACCCGAACACATTCACAGCTGTGACTATTATCTAAACAATTGTCATTTTGTGCTGCAAACCATTTAATAGAAGTACATGATTTGGCGATTTGTAGATTGAAACTTCTTGGTGGTGGGAACAAAATTTGCTTTGCAAATTTTCCTGCTTAGTTTTTGATGTGTACAACCACACTCCTGTTGTTATACCTACAACTAGGGACATGAATATCTTGAGCGTGAAAATTTCAACGTTAGGTCTATAAATTGAATTAGCTGATTCCCATTGATCTTTAGTGGTAAATTCGTAAAAGTCAGCAATAAGCACACAAGTTGCCGGAACAGTGTACAAAATCGCAAATATACCGACGCGAACCATAAGAACTTCCCATTTTTCTTCTGTGGTTCTGATTTTAGTTCGTAAATTTTTGTTCTTGAAAATAGCAGAGCCACACGCTGTTAGGAATATAATGCCTACAGCCAAATAAGTGAAGGATGGCACTATCACAAATCGCAACATAGCTTGACGATTCTGGTTACCAACGTAACAGGTACCAGTAAGTTCATCAGCATCAACATCACGCAATACTAATATGGAGATTGTTTTTATCGCTGGTAAAATCCATGCCAAAAGATGGAAGTATGTACCGAAGCGTTCCAGTATTTCTGTACTCCATCTCAATCCAGCAGTCAAAAACCAACAAAGAGTGAGGATAACCCACCATATGGAGCTTGCCATTCCAAAGAAATACAACAAGGTAAAAACAACTGTGCAGTTGATGTTGTCAAGACCACCTAGTATGAGAAGAGGCTCACCATAGTACGTATCATGGTGACATGCCATATCATCCCTTCCACCTATAAGACGGATGAAGAAAGCAATACTATAGATGAAATAGCACCAACTAAGAATAACGATTATTCTTTCTGGATACCTAAATTGAGCACTGTTTGTGAAAAATTTAACTATCGTGAACAAAGTAGATATGAAGCACAAGCAGGACCAAATAGCGACCCAGATTTTAGCAAATTCCTTATTTTCCTTCGAATAAAGAATATCGGCATGACAAGCAGGCGCACAACGTCGTGTGCTGTTGATGTAATAATATCTGTCAGACGAGCGTAAGTGTTTACACATATTGCGACTTAAGCTGCGGATCGAGGCCACATTGTGTTGAGATCTGGGATGGCTAACAGAGTTTCCAGATCCTTTTTGAATCCCTGATCGCATGGGATTCCTATCACGAAAAGGAATATGTTTCCGTTCCTCATGCTCAGGACCTTCCATACACATATGCTTCTCATTGTTTGTTGGAGGAAACTGACTACAGTTAAGAACAGGAGGCCACTGAAATCCAAATTCGAGAAGCACTGGTTCACAGAGTTCTTGCACAGATTCACATAGGGGTCTACATGGTCCTATGGGTTGCGCTACTTTCTCGGTACACATTGGAACATATACCGAACACAGGAAAAATCTAAGTCTCGACGAACATCCATACTGGATCAAAGGTGTAAATGTCTCAAGCTGTGATTGAGCATCTTGTTGCAATTCGTGTCCTGCAAAGTTCAGCAGTGACATTGTATCCAGTATCTTTGCAAAGATCAGTTCGAATCGGTTCACAAGTTCTGGTAATTTCAATATCCGCAGTACAAATTACTGCTGAGATTTGAAATAGTATAAATGAAAGCGTTAGAAGCAGCATTATTATTCAATATCAGAGTTCCTAGGTGCTTGCGAGTTAGAGCGCATCTGAATTCTTAACGAGCTGGGCAGTTCTATTTATTTGCTTACATTCTAAGCCGTGATCCTGCAGCGGACTGGCAACCGCTTGGACGAACTACAAACATTTATCTTCTCGTTGAACAAACATTCATGCCACTCGTCGAGCTACTGCTCCCCGCCAGGGTTACAAGCATCAGAAGGATGAAATGTTTCTCGCCAACCGCGCCAATCATTCCCCCAGTCCATAGCGAAAAGCGAACGGCGGGCGGGAAATTTTGACAGCTTGTGTCGAATCTTTTCGACTAATTTCTCTCTTTGCAGTTCCTACATCGCGCTTATCAGTTCAATGCCGATTGATAGTGCGTTAATAACTGCAGCATTGAGGTGTCTCATTTAATTGTAGCTTTTTCTAATATTCCACGAAATTTTCGTGTAAATTTAAAAGCAACACGGTCATAATTAGCTATTAGTTGTTAATTTAAATCCTCTTTAATCAAACTTTTTACTTCTCAACAGAATTAATGATTTTTAAGAAGTATTTTACAATATGATGCAAAAGCTGTGCAGTTTTCTATCATTCTATGTTCTTAAGTAAAGGAATGCGACGGACTGAAGTGTAATGTCCGCAGAAGGTTATAACATTAAAAATATAAGAAAACGTGCAAGTATTTCGCTTTTGTTCTCAGGTAAAAGCAATATGTATTGTTGCTAATTAACTGAGGTAAATCCTTGTTGTAGATTTAAAACTCAATTCACGAGGAATTTCGGTTCTTAAAGTCAACCATTGACTTCTACATATGCTTCGAAAATAAAATGGTATAATCAGAGGTATATTAAAGTATTAAAAAAAGGCGTGACCGTTTCTACAAAAGAAATGGATACATAAATAAAAGCTCTCAATCAATATATTAATATACAATTTAATCATAAACATTAGATTTTATTTGGAGTCTGAATGATAGTGTGTTCACGATAAATAGGGTTAGACATTTTATATCGACTTATTACACGGTTTCGGAAAATAATTTTATTTATCACATTCGTTGCATAAAATAGCACTTGTTGCAACAAAATTTTGCTAAGAAGTTCTTAAAAAATTACTCACTTAGGCTGATGAGAACTGCAGGTTTATAATATCAATGATAAATGAAAGATCATATGCATCGGTGATTGGCGATAATATCTGTTAACAACGGATATAATTTTACAGTGAACTGAAAACAAGAACACTTCATTGAGGTATTAAAAAGTGCATTGTTTTCTTTGCTGCAGTCATTAAAATCAGAGCTTTATCGTTAAACCAGGGTTTTTGAAAATAAATAACAAAATAAAATGATAAACGTTTGACAGAAAATATTTTTTCCTCTCTTTTACTTACTTATTATCATATTTATTTATTTATTTATATTTTTGTTTGTGGGAAAAATGAATGTTCAAATAATGAATTTAGTTTATGATAACTGAAAATTTTGTGGTATAATTCTTGAATATGGGTACTAGAACATAAATTAAATTTTACATTTCAAAGAAAAAATTTTAATTTTACATTTAATATATATAAGAGAAGCAAGTTAGTCTAAAATTAAGGCTTATGCAATTTTATGCAGGGTTTCGAAAATGATTGTATAGTTAACTGTCTCTTGAAGGATTGCTGAAAGTTAATGTTTGGTTAAAGATGGGTTTCACTTTAAGATGCGAATCAAATAAATTAGGCTTTCAGAACGGAAAAATTTTTGTCACGTAATAAAATTATGCAAAAGTAAGGAGAATTTTAATATTTGTACGGTCACTGTAATGAAGTATCAATAAAAAATTAATTAATTAATAAGTAAGCGAAATATATATAATATTCCTCTCTCCTCCAAAAAAAATCTATTCCCATAGATCAATAACAAACTTTTTTATAGTTTTTTAAAGCAAATTTCGAAAAATATATTTTAAACTGGAAGAACATTAATTTAGAAACATTGATTTCAAATTTCCATTTGAATAAATATTTAAATTTGAATTTTTTTCATTTAAAGAGGTTCAGTTCTATATGGTTGCTGTGAAGTTTATGTTGGGCACATAATCGGGGCATTTTTTTATCGGCTGGAAATGATTTAAGTCATGTAATTTTTACAATGTTTTAGGGTTAATAGTCAATATTAGGAATTTGTTTTCCCTCAAAAATGATCTTTAACAGCTTAATGAACAGCTTATTAACAGAAATCTTTTATTGGTATGCTACATAAAACTTAAATTTCGTATATTTTTACTAGCAAATGCCAAATAACCGATATTGTTATGGTCTGAAAGCTTATTTAACTTGATTCGTAGCCTAAATCATAACCACGACCTTCATTCAAGAGAGAGATAATCCTGCAATCTGCCTAAAGTGGCCTGTATAATTTCTGTATGAAACCAAGGTTAGTCTGAAGTTGAATTTTAAATTTAATTTAACTTTAAGTTTTGCATGTTAGCTTTATACCGGAGCTCAATCACACTGTGCAACTGAGTTACACAGCAACTGTATGTCATAATAAGTAACCTAATTCTGAGGCTTCATTTTGAAATGATTCGTCAGAAATGATCGTTTGAAATGATTTTTAATTCATAAATAACAGCATCTTTCTACTTGAAAAACTGCAGACCATAAAACACAAAATGCTGGTAATTTTTCTGTCTATTTAGACTATTTTCGTCTGTTTAGACTTGTTTACAGTTACAAACACAGTGCGCATATTAGCACATATTTCACTTTGCTGTCCATTATCAGTTAATATATTTTTTTAGTCATCTGTGGCTCATATAGGATAATAATATTTAATCGTTACTCAACCTACGGCAAAGCTCATTGGAGCTTGCATCCAACACTTCTTCGTTTTGGATAAAAATATAATTTAGTCGGATCATTCGCAGTCTTTATTTGTATTTGTTGCTTTACTTCATTGTTTTGAAACAATTAGCCTAGGCTCTTTTATAAGGGCGATAATATGATGACTTATTGTTTCCACGATTCCTATTTGCCCAGTCATCAAAATCTTTTCTTCTACAGCAAAATCATCAATCTTCATTACAACCTCTTCTCATAGGGAGGTACTTAAGGGAAGTCACAGGACCTTGGGCTTTAACTGCGATTAAAGACAAAATTTTTAAATGACGGGAAAAAAATTTAAAAGAAATCAATGAAAATATATGCGCCTTGAGAATCTTTGTCTGAATGAAGTCAATCGCGTATGTAAAATAGGAGAAAGACTGTGAGACTCTGTGAAAATTATGGTAATGGACGAAAAAGTAGTTTCGTAAATTAAAAAAAAAAAAAAAAAGAGAGAGGGGAGAGAAAGCGAGAAAAATAAAAATCAATGTGATTGCAATCTTCCGAAATTCCGCTTTAAGGTGAGTTATAAAGCAATCGTTCAGAATTGTTTCGCTATGCAGTAATATTCGTTGAGTAAAGAACGGTGGATTAGTGAAAAATACATCCAAAATTACTAATAATACCACGCACCACTTAACAAGGTTTCTTTTACAAGCATTCTTTTAAATTACATATGCATTCTTTTGACTATTGTGGCCATCCCTACTGCTCAACCGCGTGAAGTCTTTTTTCAGTCTCAAACGGTTAAAGTTAAGAGATATAACATTTGAATCTCAACTGAATGGACTTTCTTTGTTTGGACTGGAGCATCCAAATAAAGGGGGGGGGGAATTATTATTATCATTATTTGTTAATGGCTAAAAAATGAATCTTGATTCTGTTTTGTATTGGAAAAACCAATTTAAACAAATAACCAGATAATTAAAACAATAAGCAATTATCTTTAAGTAGTATAGTTCCAAAACTTTAGTTCAAGATGTCACTACAGAATAATTTAAAATATTTTACTTATTGGAAAACCACACCATAGAAGTTCCCTAAGCATGGGGCAAGAACGCCGAAGTAGTGGGTCATAAGTTGTAGAGACATTGGGTATTTTTTTTT